>JAQZBX010017537.1:15670-35623 GCA_029593785.1 Cabassous unicinctus | reverse complement strand
AAAGAAAAGAAAAAAGCTTGATCATATTCACATCTCATAAAACTAAATCCCATATTATTTTTTCACCTTTAGCATTGACATAATACCTTCTTTGCCTTTGTACAAAAATATTACAATATTACTGTTAACTATAACCTATAAGTTACATTAGTTATATTTTTTCCATGTATCACCATATTCTTAACACCTTGCAATAGGAACATTCTTATAATTTTATTATTAACCACTATCCTCATCTACTACCAAAATCACTATGTTGTACAGTCCCTGGATTATCCTCTAGCTGCCTTTCAATTAACATTATGCTTCCTAGACTACCCCTTTCAGCCACAATCAAATTTATAAATCAGCAGTGTTAGTTATATTCATTATAATGTATTATGATCAACTCTATCAATTTCCACATATTTACAACCAGCCTTATTAAACACTCTGCATACATTCAGAATCAGCTCCCCTTTTGCAACCCACGTTGTGTCTCTTACTAACCTATACTCTATAAATATAATAATATAATAAAGGGTCATATAGCACCGAATATGGGTGACATTTTAAGTCTATGGAGAAAAGACGAATTATTCAATAATGTCATTAATTTGCTAGGTAATCATTTAAAAAAAATTAAAGTTGGGATCATGCCACTAGAACTGGGGATTTTTATTTTAAGTATAATACAAAACTCCAAAGCCATTAAGGAAAACCATTTATAAATCAGCCCATATAGACAAGAAGTGATAATTCCAGCTTTTCTCAAATCTACATAATTTCTCTTTAAGAGAAAAAATGAGCTGTCCTTATATAAATTTATAATTTAATATACAAGCTAAATTGGGGGAGGGAGAGGTTAGGCAGGAGGGTGTTAAGACCTAGAAAAAGGAGAGATTGCTTTGGAAATACAAACGCGGTGATACCCCATATTGTTTGTAAAGAACATTTTAAAGAATTGATTCACATAAATCTGTATCTTGCTGCTTCTGGAGTTCACAGATAAGTTAATTCATTAACCATCCTAAGACAGACATCCTAGATGAGATAAACTGTGTGCCAGCATGAGTGTTGATTTTTCTGTTGCACTTAGGGAGAAAAATATGTATTATAGAACAAGTTATTCTAGATCAAAACACTGACCTCTCAATTTGATCCAAAGCCTAAAAATGAAGGAAATGGTATTCCCCAACAGTAAGGCATCCAGCCCAGCAGTCTTGAGTTTCAGCATTCCCCCAGTTTACAGGTTAATCCTCCTTGACAATTACACATGGGTCAACATCTTATAGATGTAAGTGAGAATGTCAGTTTCTCCTTTTGATTAATTATATCAGAAACCATCTTCATGGTGACTTGTCAGATTAGGAGAACAGCTGGGCTGGTATAAGATATAACTTTGCTAACTTCAGAAGCCTGTTTGGGATGCTCAAATACCACTGGACCAATTTAATCCCAAAACTTCCACTGTAAGCATAGCTGAAGCTGCTGCCCTTCTCATTTTTCAAGAAATGCTTGGCAGAAATGTTCTTGCCACATGGCAAGACTTTTGCATATTAACCAGGTGTTTTATACTTTTAAATTTTTAGTAAATACAAATACAATAGTCAATGTTCTGAGAAAAATTGCCACATGGCAAAACTTTTGTGTATTAAACAGGCATTGCATACTTTTAACTTTTTGATAAATACAAATGTGATAGTCAATAAAAGCTGAGTTAAGAAAAGACACTAAAAAGTTGACAATGTCAGAATAAAGAGAACAATACAGGCAGACAATCAATCCAGAAAGTTTTAAATACCTTGTCTTATTATTTGGAAGATATAGGGATGGAAGTGCTCATTGCTATAATTGTTCAGGGCATACTGACTGTAGCGTAGCCTAACTATGGAAACTCACGAGCATTAAATCCCTACAAAAACCATATTGAAATAAGTACTGGTAAAGCAATACTTCATTCAAGACACCTTACAATCTGGCCCTGCCTGCTGTTAATGCTTTCTCTCTTCTGCCTTCTACTGTTCTTTTAAATATGTTTTCCACGTTTCATGTGCATTAGCTCTTCCATACTCTTGGACCAATCTTCTGCTGCAACGCACTGCAACCTTTCCTTTTTCTTGTTTCTTTAAGGACCACCCAGTCCCAACTCTTTCAAGAAACTCCATCTGACTTGCCTCCCTCACATGCTGACTCTCTTATTCATTGATTCTACAGATAGGAATTAAGTGTTTAAAATGTGCAAAAAAGCCAAATGGAATAGGGGACAAAAACTCCTCCAGAGGTGAAGCTTGCATTCTAGTGCGGGGGTGGGGAAGCAGGGGAGAGGAAGGATACAATTCATAGGGTCAATGCATTTTGTAATGCATAAGCAGATGAAGGTGCCGTGGGAAGTCTTAAGAGTTGAGTAAGGGGTGCCAGAGTGCTGTGGCTGGAGGGAATCACAATCTTAATAGTGAGATCGTGTGACATTTGAGCCATTCTAGAAGGAAGGGACTTCTATAAGATATTCTAAGTGAATTTGTCTTTTGGCAGATCATAGGGGTTGCCTCTGAGTTAATCTCATAATTGTTAACCTCTTAAAAGCTGGGTATTGAAACTTCAGCACCTAGGACAGTGTCCTGCTGAAAATAGTTGTCAATGTTTATTCACAATTTTAATACATCCCCTGGCAAAACTTCTCTATACTTTGTCAAATATATTTACGGTTCAATCCGTGGTACAAATCTAAAGTGTGTTGCAAACATAAGTTTATAAACTTTCATTGTCCAAGACTTTACCTGCCATTTGCCACAAACTCCTAACTTTTGCTTATCCAAGATTTTATTAACCAGGGCTCTATCATTTTATATCATTTATATCGTTTATAACTGATATAAATGTCTTTAAGTAAAATGAAATTAAAAATTGTTCAAAATGCTGTATGTCATTTTCGTATTAGTAGTTTTTATATGGAACTAGAAACTACAGTCTTAAAATACTATGAAGGTAATTTTAAAAATATGTTTTGGGCTTCAGAAATGTACCTTGTCCCATGTGAGATGTGAGGATGCAAAGAGGAATAATATATAGGAAATGTTCTCGAGAAACTCATGTTAAGGATGGAGCCAAAAGTTAAAACATGGACAATGATGGAAATTATGAGACATTTCCAGCAATATGGTAGATTGGGTAAGTTGAAGAAACTTCCCAACTGAAATTAATAAAATGTTGGATAAAATTTGAAAATAAAACATTTAAAAAGACATTTTATTATGAAAAATTGTATAAATGTTCAGATATATAGCTTATTATAAAATAAGTAACTTTTTACATTTAATAGCAATAGCATGGAATGAAATGCAATTTTGCAGAGGCTCCCACGAGCCCCCTTCTGGTTACAACACCCTTTCTCTCTGTAATGGTGGATCATTAACCTGATTTTCATGGTTATCACTTCCTTGCATTTCTGAATACTTTTACCACCATAGTATGCAAGTCCAAATACTCTTTTATACTTTGCTTCTACTTGAATCATAGATAAACACATACTTTCATGCCTGAGTTATTTTGATCAATATTATATTTGACAGATTATCCTACAGTGTTGTGTGTTTATGTATTTCTTTATTTTTGTCATTGTATATGATTTCCTTGAATGAAAGTACCACAGTGTATTTGTTAAGTCTCCAGTTGAAGATAGTTGGCTTATATCCAGATTTTTGCTCATGCAAATAACAGTACTCTAAGCATTTTTGTCAGGGCTCCTGAAGCTTAGATGTACACATTTCTGTTTAAGCAGGATTGTTGAGTTAAAATATTTATGTATATTCAACTCTAGTAGATAATTGCTTAATTATTTTCCAAAATGGCTGTAACCATTTAGACTTTCCCCAGCTGTGCCCATGTTTTCCCATTGTTCATATACATTTTACAATTAGCTTATTTACTTCTACAAAACAATGTTCTGGGAACTTAAATGGGATTACATCAAATATACAGATCAGTAATGGGAATTGTCATCTTTCAAATATCAAGTGTTCTGGTCCATAACTTAGGTTTATCACTCCAACTACTAATTTGCTATATTTATTTAAGTATTCTTTAATTGCTGTCATTAATATTTAACATTTTTGTGTGTGTGAGTAGAAATCTTGCACACAGGTTGTAGAATTTATTACTAAGTATCTGATATTCTATTCTTATTTTAAACATCCTTTTTAGCATTTTTATTGTCTAAATATTTTGTTATATACAAATGCAATCATAGCATATCAGCATTTTGGATATATACATGGGGATGGGGAGTTCCTGGAACCCAGGGTGACTATTTGTTTAACTTTCTGAGGAAATCCCAAACTTGTTTCCCCACTGGTAAAAACATTTTACATTTCCATCAGCAATACATGAAAGTTCCAATTTCCCCACTCCCTTGCCAACAGGTGATATTTTCCTTTTATTATTATAATTAGTAGTAGTAGTAGTATAGCAGCAATTCTAGTGGGTATGAAGTGGTATCTCATTCTGGTTTGATTTGTATTTCCCAAGTGACTAATGATGTTGGGCCATTTTTTTCATATGATTGATCAAATCCTTTGCCCATTTTAAAATTAGGTTTCTTTTCTTTTTTATAAGTTGTAGGCATACTAGACTCTTATCAGATATATTATTTTCAAATATTTTCTCCTATTCCCTGGGTTGTCTTTTCTCTTTCTTGATAGTGTCCTTGGACATACAAAAGTTTTAAATTTTGCTGAATTCCAATTTATCTGTTTTTCCTTTGGTTACTTGTGATTTTGTTGTCATATCTGAGAAATTGTTGCCTAGCCCAAGGTCATGAAAATTTATACCTAGTATTTTCTCTAAGCATGTAATAGTTTTAGCTCCTACATTTAGGAGATAAATATCTAAAGAGATACCAGTAATTGTAAAACAATTTCGTTATAGTGATGAGCTCAAAAGAAGGAATTGAGGGAAATACAATCAGTGAGGTGTTAGAGAGAACTTAGATACTCTTACGGAAAATTTTATTTCTTAACATGGTTGATAATTGTGTGGGTATTAATTAAAAAAATAAGTGTGAGTGTTTTTCAAAATCTTGATATATTATTTTGCACACTAAAACATTAAATTAAATTGTGCTACATAACAGTATATACAAACTGCTTTAGAGCATCCTAGAATAGAGCAACTAAACCTTCTTGAGATATAGGAAAGTTTGGGTTACCATTGGACATGAAAACGTATATATAATGCAGCATTTTATTATGCAAGATGGGTTTTGCAATGTTTCTCCCTCCATTTACCTGTGAAAATTACAGGAATTTCTTTAGAGATTTACTCTTTATGTATGTATCCCTGAAGAGTTTATTGCTTATTTCTAAATAGCTTTATTGAAGGTCTAATTTACATATAATACAATTTACCTATTTTAAGTGTACATTGCACTGTAATAGTACATCACAGTGGGATAAATATTCATGTATCATCTTTCAGCATATAAAATCAGAACATGGAAAGAAATAAAGTTATAAAAATTGTTATATCAGAATTTCCAAAGAACTACTGTACATGAGATTAATTCTATCAAATATATACTGATTAATTAAATGTTTTTTAAAGAAAATTAAATAATTTTTCCTGTAAGTCTTCATAGGGTATATAGTATATCAAGAACACAGAAAAAAGGGTGGGCAACAAGTTTGGTTCATAAGCTTATTCATCAACATGACTTATTTTCAAAGACTATTCCACAGAACAAAAATAGACAATTATGAATGCAAAAGAGACATAACCAGGGATATAGGACAAATGAGCAGAATAATGGGAGACTATCACATGCAACAGCCAAATCAAGAACCTACAGAAAATGGATTACTTCTTGTAAAAATGCAAATTATCAAAACTGAACTCCAAAAAAGTGGGATGTTTGACTAGATAGATCACCAGAAGATAAATTGTAATAGTGATTAGAGTCAAAGTCACCAGGAACAGGAAGTTTACAGCTTGATTTGCCCCAGTTTTCTGTCTTTAAAGAATAGATACTGGATATGATGAATTTTTTTAAAAAATTTGCTTCAAAGCATACCATCAAGACAGTGAAAAGACAACTCACAGAATGGAAAAAAAAAATTGTAAATTATTAGTCTGATAAGAGACTTGTATCTAGAATATATAAGATGACTTGATTGTAAAAAGACCAAAAAATTAAAAATGGGCAAAGAATCTGAATAAACAGTTCTCCAAAGATGATATACAAATGGCTAATAAGCACATGAAAAGATGCTCAACATCATTATTATTTGTAGAAATACAAATCAAAGCCATAGTGAGATTCCACTTCATGCCAACCAGGGTGGCTAACATAAAAAAAGACAGATAATAAAAAGTGTTGATGAGGATGTGAAGAAATTGGAACCCTTAGGTACTTCTAGTGGGAATGCAAAATGGTGCAGCCATGATGTACAACAGTTAGGAATTTCCTCAAACAGGTAAATATAGAGTTACCAGATGATCTAGCAACTCCATTCCTAGTTATGTGTTGAAGAGAAATGAAAGCATACATCCACATCTGAACTTGTTCATGAATGTTTACAGCAGCATTATTCATGATAGTCAACAGGGATGCCAAAGACCTAGCTCTAAACCCAAAGAGACAGAACCCGTTTGGGTAAAGGAATTAGAAAATTGCTTTTGGTTATATTAAGTTTGAGATGACCTTTAGATGCTCATGGGGAGATACTGAGTTGGGAGTTTGATACAAGGAATAAGCAGGAGCTATGTGTTGGGGCATTTTCAGAATAGATATGGTATTTGAATTCATGGTTGAAATCAACCCCAGAGTGACTGTAAATAGATAGGGGAAGCGATTTGAGGACTGAGCCCTGAGGTACTTTGTACTTAGTCTTCAAAAAGCACAGGACAAAGGAGTAAAGAGAGGGGGAAGAAACTGGCCACTCTGTCCAAAGACTGTTAGCTACAATGCATAGATATCTTATTATAGCTCAGTATTGTTTTAATGTTTTATCATGGAATCTTCACATCATCCCTAGGAAATAAAATTATAGCTACACCCATTGTAAAGATAAGGAAAGCAAGTGAAAGAAGTGAAATGAGTTTTCATGGTTACACAGTAATTGCTGGCCTGGGATCCAACCAAGGCAGTCTCGTTCCAGAGCCCATGATCTAATGCATTAAACTAAACCATTTGTTGAGAAAACTGGACAATGCAGAGTCAGATAAGGTAAAGAAAGAGCTTCAAGAAATCATCGTACCAAATGCTACAGAGGAGTGGAATAAAATGTGGCCTTGCCTTGGTTTCCAAGGACTGTTGTAACAAAGTACCACAAACTGGGTGGCTTAAAACATAAATTTATTGTCTCAATCTTCTGGAGGTTAGATGTCCAAAATCTGTAAGGGAGAACCCTTCCTTGCCTCTTCCTAGCTTCTGGTCATTAGCCTGCAGTCCTTGGCCTTCAATCTTTGCCTCAGTCGTCACGTGATGTTTTCCCTCATGGCTTTCTGTGTCCAGATTTCCTCTTCTGATGAGAATACCTGTCATCTAGGTAGACTAATCCAGTTAGGTCTCATCTTAATAACATCTTTAAAGACCCTGTTTCCAAATAGGGTCACAATCACAGGACTGGGGTTAGGACATGATGATGTGGTTTGGGGAAATACAACTCAACCCATAAGAAGGCTGAACATTGCCCATTGGATCTGACAAGTGTGGCTTTGTCAAGAGGTGGTTTTAGTGGAAGAGTGAGGATAAAACTCTTACTGGAATTAGTTCAAGAGAAGGTCACCAATTATGCAATAATTCAGGAATACCAAGGACTCATTTGAAGAGTTTAGCTTTAAGGTAAAGCAGAGAACTAAGGCAGATGTGGAAGGGGTCATGGTATGAATAAAGGGTTTTAAAAAAAGATGGTTTGTATTGCAGCATGTTTGTATGCTGTTGGGAATGATCCATGAGAGAGGGAAAAGTTGATGATGCAGGTGAAGGGGGAGACCTGAAAATGTCAAGTCCTTGTCTATAATAGGGCTGAGATGCAGTGTAGAGTGTAGTATTTTTATATTACATAAAAATAAAGTCACCAATGAGATCAATTCCTGTACACTATTGGCTCATGCAGTTGGCTTAAATAAGAAGAAAGCATTACATTCCAAATAACCAAACAAAAGCATACAACAAAACACCAAGTTTAATGGTAACAAATATTATATTATGAAATATGGATTCAAGACAAAAAATCTACTTCTACACGAGAACATTCACGGATCTCAAAAACAGTAAGCTGATTTAAAGAAGCAGACACAAAAGACACAGATAATCTACAGTGACAGAAGCATGTCAGTGAATGACTGGAGCCAGGTGTGCTTGGGGACACAAAGGAACTCTTTGGGATCATGGAAATGTTCAGTATATTGACTGGTTATACAAGTGTATACATTTATCAAAACTCATCAAATTGTACGTATAAGAGGGTTCCCTTTTTATATGTAAATTATGCCTTGATAAAAATAGGAATGCAAAAGATAGCAGCATGCCTCCCAATCACTACCCACATCTCAAATAGACTAAGAGAATATTTGATTGATTCTGAACAATATTGATATTTCCTTTCCTCACTTAAACACCATTGTAGTCACATCTCAAAAACATATTCTTTAGGTGGGGCTGAAATTCATTTAATCAGAAGTCAATTTCACAGTTCAAAGTTTGGATGAGAAATAGTAATAAGGCAATTGATACAAGAACTACTGGGAATGTCCTTTTTTGATTGACTCACACTTTAACTCTATTATCTATATTCCGCTTACACTTTTCAAAATGCAAGCAGAGAAAAACCTCACTTTGACAGAATAGAAGATAAAAATAACCTGTTGGCCAGACGTGAGGACAGATTTATGACTTTCATTGCTAGGAACCAACAGAGACAAAAACTTTCTGGAAGGTGAGAACATCTGATTGGGACTGTCAGGAGGTGTTGATCTTTTATGGAAGAAGACTGCCTAAGAGAATGTATGATTCCCACGTGGGAAGTGCAGTGTGTTTCTTCCATAGAGAAAGAAGCATTTCCTCAGTCTCTGAAGAGTTTCCCATCTTGAAATGCATAATGTGAACAGACATCATGTGCTGGTCCCAACAACTCTGAATGTTGAAATCTGTCTTGTTTCTCCTGTCATTCAATGACACATTTCCCGTGTAGCTGTGTTCCACATTTTTCCTTTTCCTCCTCTCTCCTTCTTAGTATTTTCTTATTTATGCTTTCATTCTTTAAGCATACATCATTATTGTCAAATAATTGTCTGCTGATTTCTCATATTTCTATTTTATACAGGAATGTTTACAGTTAATTTTCATCCAGTTTTCCTAATTGTTCCTGTTTTTCTGAATTCACCAAATCAGTTCAACTGAACTCTATATTTTTCCAGCTCCAAAATGAAAGGACGTCACTGACGACTATTTTTCTTTTTTCCCTCAAGTCAAAATATAAGATTCTTGGCTACTTCTCATTGAAATGAGTTAGCATATCAGAATTTTGATGTCTACATCATTTGTATTCATGCATTTCATTGAAAAACAATTATGGGCTCCTGCCCCCTCATCTTCATGATTATGCCATTAGTCATGTATTGCCTGAACAAGACTCACTCTTTCTTGCTCCCAAATCTTTCACAAGCTTCTCTCTTCTGGCTTCCACAGATTTAATTCAAGCCCTCATCTTCTCTCCCTTAAACAATTCCCTATATTTTTAACTCTTTCTAACCTTTCCCAATGACCCCAGAGTGATATTCCTAATATTCCAGTCTTGTTTATGTCATTCCCCTATATGAAACTGTTAAATGACTCCTTAGAGTCACCGCAAATCTCTCAACCTCTGCAGCACACTCAAGCTCCTCCAAGATCTGACACACAGATTCCTGCCTTAATTACCCCCTACATAGATTTCTCAACAATGCGAAACTACTTAAATATCAGAAAATACACTCATTCTCTCATGTCTCATTGTCTTTCTTTTTCTCTCTGCCTAGACATACCGTCATTTCAGTCTTCTACTCATCCTTTAAGTCCTATCTCAAACAATGCCTTCTCTGTGAAGTCTTTCTTTATATTCCAGGAAATTTACATACTTCCACTTCTAAGCTGCCTCTGCATGCTGTACTTGAATGTAGAGTTGTTATCAAACACAACCTAAACTTGATTTAACAATAATATTTTAAAATAATTTTTAAAAATGTACTGTTCCAAAAAAGAATGATTTCATGGCAATCCTAAAGGATGTTGATATAATTATCCACTTATTAATCTACTAGAAGGGGTCTGTCTGAAAATATGGGCAAAATGTTAGCAAGTTTTTATTGTCATTCTAAACCTTTTTCAATGCAGTTTTAATATTTATTTTTAGTTTAAAATAAATCTGAGAGCTATTATTGGTTGTCCAATGCCCTGCTGGTATTTTAATCAGTAATGTTATCCATGCTGTTAGAATGTAAGCTCTTGCCTCCTGAGTTCGTATGTGCGCAAACACAAGACGTCCATTCCGGCCCTGGCTTATCACCATCCCCACAAGGTCACTGAACATTCCTTTCCTGCCAGGACAGTTCCCAGAACAGCAGGCCCCACTCTGAAACAGCTAACTTGGTACTTTCCCACCCTATATTTTTGTGCCACACCCACGCACCCTTTCTGTAAACCCACCTAGTTCCCCCAGCTCAAAAGGAACACTCCCAACCTTCAGCCCACCTGCCATGCTGGCGATCTAATAAACTTCTCCTGAACTTTTGTCTGTCTCCCAGCCTCATCGAACTGGGACTTAACACATACCTCTTAAACAAAACATCCTAAACAAGAAACGTGTGCATTACAGATAAATTGTTTCCTCTGAACAATTCAAATTCATGTTTGCTGGCTTGTAGATGGTCTCAAATTTCTGGGACTCCTTCACAGTCATAAAAGAAGCACGAAGTTTATAAAATCAGTTGGTGAGAAGAATGAAAAAGACCAAAGACACAGTTGGATGGTTATTCCCTGAAATGGTGAAATCTGAGGTGACTCTTGAATTTCAGGTCTTTTCTAGGTTGATAGGACAGGTATCTATAGGACATGCTGCCCCACTTCACCCTCCCTCATCTCCACCAAACACACAGAGATGTGTATTAAAAATTCTATTACTGGGGGCAGATGTGGCTCAAATGGTTGGGTGTCCGTCTCCTATATGGAGAGACCTGGGTGCGATCCCCAGGACCTCCCGGGAAAAATAAAGAAAAATATAGAAGGCTTGTGGGCTGCCAGTCCTCACACGCGGGCATGCCAGGCCTTGCCAAGCCACGCAGCAAGATGATGACGTAACAGGAGAGTGACACAAGGGAGAGCCAAGATGAGATGCGCCGAAAAACCAGGAACTAAGGTGGCGCAGGCAGAAGGACGCCTCTCTCCCACATCGGAGGTTCCCAGGATGGAATCCCAGTGAAGACAGGAGGAGAAGGATGAGAAGAGGGGGCAGGAAACAGACCCAGAGAATTGCCCAGCTAATGGACACAAAAACAGCAAAAACACGGAAGGGGGTGTTAAAAAATGGATAAAAATAAATAAATAGATAGATCTTAAAAAAAAAAATCTATTACTGACTGTATTACTAGTTGAATGCTCTGGGAAAACACAGAGCTGTCAATCAGGATACATGGAGTCTAGTTCCAAATCTATTTACCAGTTCTGTGACCACGGCCAAGTTAATTATACTTAATTGCTTAGGTCTTCTTCATCTCCCAAATGACGCAGATGAGGTGAGCTCTTTACAGATTCATTGTGAAGAACTAATCCTGTAACACTCCAGGTCGCTTCGTAAACGCTAACGAGCTGCACAGATGGAAGCATACGTTATTTTTCATGTGCCCAGTTAGCTCTCACCCCTTTCCCACAATTCCCTCTACCACAGTCCCCAAGTCAAATGAATGAGTCACACTCCTTCCACATCCTGTGGGCTGAACACGTGTGTCATTGACATTCCTCTTTCTCCCTCGTGCCCCACATCATGTTGGACATCTCCCCTCTCAATTAAGCATGAACAATATCTATCAAGCTGTTTCCCCCTCACTTCCTTTCTACTCTGCCAGCCAGAGCTTTTGTGGGCCTCTTTGTTTCCCTGCCAGCCTGCTGGCTAGCATTTCTGATTCTAGTTTCTCTTCTTCCACTTCATTACCAAAAGCTGCTGGAATTGTTTTCCATTAATACAGATTTCTATCAAACAATATATAAACTCTTAGGCTGGTATTCAAAGCTCTCCACAGTTTCATGGTTCCTGTCTTTCTGTCCTATATGTAAGCACAGAGAGTCCATTCCCCAAGCCTTAACCTTCCATCAATCAGACCCACGCATTCCAACTTTTCTGCTTTATCTCAGACTATTCCACCAGCCTGGATGCCTGTGCCCCTCTACTACTTAGCAATGCCCTACTATCTCTAAGCCCTATTTCAATACTGCCCCCTATTCTCTGCATTATTAATGCATTGTTGTGTAAACATTCCCCCAAGATTGAGCAGCTTAAAATAACACGCATTCATATCTCACACAGACTCTGAGCATCAGGAACAGAGGAGAGGCTTAGCTAGGAACTTCTGGCTCAGGGGCCCTGACAAGATGACAGTTTAGCAGAAGGCAAGGTACACAGTCATCTCAAGACCTAACAGGCTGAAGGCACTGCCTCCAACTTCACTCCCCACGTCAGTGCCTCCTTACCTGAGCTGCTCTGTGGGGCTGCTTCTACAGAGAAAATGATTGTAGAGAAAGACACAGCAAACACCCGAGATGAAAGCCACAGCCTTTTTTATCACATAATCTCAGAAGCAAAAAACCATCACTGGGAGGGGACTTCCCAGGTCATGAATTCCAGGGGTTGTGGCTCTTTTGCAGGTTGGATGCTGACTACCACATTCCCCTATCATGTGATTTTGTGGTATCCATCAACCTAGCACCCATTTTAGACACAAACCATCTTTGCGTCATTCATTATCATCCTGCATCATCTGCAGAATGATTCACATGGAGCAGATGCCCGACAAAAGTAATTTTTCATGAGTGCACGTCCATCATTGTCTTAGTTTGCCAGAAATGCTATGAACAATACCACAAACAGGTTGGTTTAAACAACAGAAATTTATTATCTCACAGATTTGGAGGCTACAAGTCCAAAATCAAGGTATTGGCAGGCCATGCTTTCTCTGACAGCACGTGTCCTGGTGGTGATTTACCAGCAATCCCTAACTCACTCTCTGCATCCTTCACGTGCATCTGTCTCCTTCTGCCTCCTTCTACTCTGTCCAATTTCCTCTGCTCTGAAGGTCTCCATCATATGGAGGAAGGCCCAACCTGGCTCTGTTTGGCCTCATCCTAATAGGCTCTACAAGGATCCTGGTTACACATGGGTTCACTACCACAGCACTTGGAGATTGTGGGGAAAGTGACTCATTCCACAGTAGTCTGAGTTTTTTTGTGGACTTTTGCTAAGGAAGTTGAGGTCCTGAATTTGAATTTCTCTGAGGGTTAGTGAATTGTTTGCTGAATATGGGCACATGACTTGTATCCCAAACTTAGAAACCCACATTCTCAATGCTAACCAGGAAAGAGAGTTTGATTGCGCCAATGCCAATCCATTACCATTACTAGAAATTAATTGAGGATGTGTGTGCTAACAACTTACTGATGGTATTTGAACATGCATACTGTTTTTACAGGAGGAATAAGTGTACATGGCAGGAAAATACCAATTTAAGATTCAAAGGAGGAGGAAAGTGTGTGAGGGGTTGAGGTCTATGGGAATCCCCTATATTTTCAATGTAACATTTGTGTAATTTAAAGCTTCTTTAAAAATGAAGGAAAAAAAAGATTCAGAGGACTTATATTCCATGATCAACTCACTTTTTGATGTTAAACAGTTTACACCTTGATTGCTACTCTCGTTACCATGAGACAAGTTTCATAGTAGATAAAGATAAAATAGAGATAAAGATATGACCTGACTAACTGAAATTTCTAATGAAAATTGAAATGTACAATGCATGTGAAAGTGCAATGGAAACATTAAATATTTATTCAGTAAAATAGTAAGTAAAGCTCAACAATTGCATATTCATCACTTGAGACTTTCTAGGTTGAGATAGTGTTGCTTCCCCATCTTCCCTCTCCATGTTTCTGTTTTTCACCAGTAGACTCCCAAACTGACTCCATGCAGACATGCTGTTTTAACAGGTACTAGCTGTCCCATCCAGGATGTAGAATTTGGAACTTAGAGGTTAGGTCAACTGAGGTTAGATTATTTCATGGAAGCTAATTATTTCTTCCTCACCTAAGATTCCAAACTCTCCCACACCTTAGAGTCATCTAGGATAATTAAAATAAACACAATCCCATATGCCCCAAAGACTAAGTAAATCAGAATTCCAAGAAGCAGTATCTATGAATCATAATTTTAAAAGATCCCCAGTGGATTCTAGGATACAGCTGTCATTGAGAATCACTAAGGGTTGAAACATAGAATGACAAGGAAGACATTCAGATATTACACAAAGAATTATAATTTCATTTACTTCCCAGCAAGTCATAGAATTAGAGGTTTCTCAAACTCAAGGAGGAAAACTAGAATGATTGGGTCTCACTGAGTTGTTACTATGCAAATGAAATAGTCTCTTTTTAAATAGTAAATTCAGAGCCATGATGCTTTTTTGGCCCTGCCTTTAATAAAAATGTTTTTCATATTTAAAATTTTCCAACAAATGAAGTCCATTCTTATTTCTCTAGCACCAATTAACAAAGTCAATAGCAGATCTGGAACTAGAATTCACGTATTCAAATCGATACCTCTGTTTTTCTACTATATTGTAATAGAGTACAACTAATAATATAATGTTTATAATATAATGCTCTTGGTATACCTGTGTGTGTGTGTATGTGTGTGTGTAGAAAGGGCAACAGTGTCTTCCTACTTGAAAAACTGCCCGAAATTAAATGGATCTCCTTATAATTAACCATTTCAGGTTATTGCCAACAAACTAAGCTTGGTCTCTTGATATCCTTGAACTCTTCACCTTCTCATCAATCAATTTTAAAATCATCTCTCTGAAAAATCAAATTTACTTTGTATTTGTTGAAGGATGCAAAGAAAACATTATCTGTTATTTAAGGAATGTACTTTTTCATTCCCAAGAAGAGATGCTTCTAATTATTACAACATAATCCAGAGAAAGTCTGACTTTCTAATTATTAAAATGGAGAAAACCTGACCTTTCCTTTTTTGCCTCTCATCTGCTATCAATTACAGTAAAGTACAATTTGTAGGAAAATAAAGAAAAAAACCAACAAAAGTGATACTTCAAAGTTTAATACAGTTTGAGAAACCGTGAACCTTCTAGAAAGGATGACCTTAATATCAAATACCAAGTCTTTGACTACTTATAAACTGCTCTATTCATTAAAATGTTAAAGCTTGGCACATCCTAAAGATGAAAGCCAAGTGTCTTTTCATTACCAGTACCCTCCTGTTGAGGATTGGGAAACTTATATTTCCATCAATGCCTTTGATCTTTTCAAATTAAATTACCCTCTTTAAGTGAGCTGGATGATAAATGAGTTTTATTAAAATTAATGTTCTTCTTCACCTTTCAAATATGAGCTGCAATATTTTCTCCGAGTTTTAAATGATATTTTTGGATAACAATCTTCTCTTTCAAGCTCTCTCTTACAATACAAAATCCCAATGGATTAATATTGAGACAAGATTTGAAAGGAATCCAATTTGATCTTGTAGCTTGGAAAAATAGATACCATATATTATCTATCTTTGAGCAAGTTTTGTGGGCATGCTACCCAGTTTTTATTATGTTTGTCTTCCTTTCTATTGTGAGGAAAAAATTCTTTAAAACACGTTTTGCAAATAGAATGTATGACTTTATTAAATATATGCTTGTGTATAGCATGGTGGGGGACCTTTGCACGGGGGGTTAGGAGAGCTAGTCTCAGTTCTGGCTGTAGGTAGCTTCTCAATCTCAGGGTCTGGTCCCAGCACAGTAGACGGTACTCAGCAATTGTTTATTACATTAAAACTTGAGACAAAAGAGGTCAATGGTGGGGCGAAAACCCACAAAAGGAGCTCTCCCATGTTGTGTATTCAATTCCAGCCCTTATCCAAGAGGTTGTCTAAGACTTTGTTTGTAGATCAACATTAATGAGCACAAATCTGGCCATAAGTTTTGGTCAAATTATTTACAGGCACACCTTGGAGATGTTGAGGGTTTGGCTCCAGACCACCGCAATAAAAGGAATGTCGCAATAAAGCGAGCCACACTAATTTTTTGGTTTCTCAGGGCATATAAAAGTTGTCTTTACATTATACTGTAGTCTATTAAGTGTGCAATAAGATTATGTCTAAGAAATCAACATACATGCCTTAATTTAAAAATACTTTATTACTGAAAAAGGCTAGCCATCGCCTGAGCCTTCAGCGAGTCATAGTCTTCTTGCTGGTGGGGGGATCTTGCCTTGATGTTGCTGGCTGCTGACTGATCAGGGAGGTGGGTGCTGAAGGCTGGGGTAGCTGTGACCATTTCTTAAAATAAGACGACAACAAGTTTGCGACATTGATTGACTCTTCCTTTCACTTGGATGCTTAGATGCTGTTGTAGGGTTATTAATTGGCCTAATTTCAATATTGTTGTATCTCAGGGAATAAGGATGCCCAATGAGAGGGAGAGAGACTGGGGAACGGCAGTTTCTTGGCACCACTAAACAATTACAACCTCAAGGATCACAGAATACCATGACAGATATAATAACAAAAGAATAAGTTTGAAAAATTGTGAAAATTACCAACATGCTAACCAGAGACATGAAATGGGACATGATTTTGGAAAAATGGCACAGATAGAATTCCTCTATGGAGCATTGCCACAAACCTTCAATTTGTGAAAAAAAACAAACCCAGAAACACAGTACCTGCAAAGCACAATAAAGCAAAGTGAAATAAAATGAGCTATGCCTGTGTACTGGATTTTCCTTAAAATTATCTCTAGTGCTAAAGAAGTTATAGCTGTTTGATTATGTCACTGTATTGGCAAAAAGTGATCATTGGTCCAAATTAACATAATATTTAGAAATATTTTATATGACATGGAAATTAAAGCCAACAAGATAGATATACATTTGAATTTACTAAAAAGCCAGTTTGATCTTACACCTTTCAAAATATGATTGAAAGATGATGGCAGAGGAAAGCTGGCTGACTTACTTGCTACAGCCTTTAAATAATTCTCTTGCAGACTGGTACCAGTTCTGCCTGATGATCTCAGAAAGGAACAGTGTGATGGGAAATAAGAATTTAGCTAGTCCCTTATTTGACTTAATTTAAATCTTGTATTTTAAAGAGTTACACGTTCCTTACATTTATTACCTATATAAAACCAGTTGTGATTAATGGGTTTGCATAAGCAGTAGAATATTAATTTTTTTCTACTGTTGCTGTCTCATTTTATAGGGAGGAGGTACACTTAGATGTGTGAAGGAGCATAATGCCCAAATCAGTGTTTCAAATACTACAACACAGCAGTTTTCAAATTCCAGTGAAATGTTGTAATTAATCTTTTTAGCATCTGCAGATGATAGAAAACTTTCCAGCTATCTTAAGCAGAAAGCAATGTTTATAAAATTATTGGGAGAATCAGAGGAGTAGGATATAGGCAAGACTCCCAGAGAATATTGCCAGAACCACCCCTGGCAGTTAGCTTGCTCAGGGAATGCCACAGTCAGAAAGCTGGGCCATTAAGAAGTTGTCATCATATTGGTTCCAGATTAAAACACTTGAACTGAGATCATGGAATAAAATTTCAGCCTCCAGGACCACTGACACCTATTAGACCAGCAAGACTGATGTCAAGCTCCTACTTTTAGAGTCACACAGGGGCACGGGAGCAGCAGAATGTAAAACCCATATAGACTCCATTTGCAAGGTTTTGTTGGTGACGTGTTTTTCTCTTTCACAGCCTCTCCAGTTCAAGAAAGCAGCCTGGAAAGAGATTGGAGTACATGTAGAATGAACCAATTTACATAGGACATGTTGAAATTTCTATCTATATTGTAATAATATACATATAAAACCTTTGCAGGGTAATCCTGAAACACTCAAATTTGATTAGGAAAAAAGCACGGGTTTTATTCTCAATTTGGTTGATTTTTTGTTTGCATTCATATCATTAGAATAAATAACTCCAATGTTTTTTAAACAAATGATAGTCAATCTCTGTTTTACAATCTGTACCCTTATCAATTGCACATTTTCACTGCTTTGATGTCACAAATGTACTGACAAATTTTGGGCAAATTTTCCTATAGAAATCTGGACTGTTTTCTCATATGGACATTAGCTCATTTTAAGTGGTGTTTTCACTAATATATGTGATTTTTTGAAAATGGGAATATCTTACCTAAAATATTGCAGAAATCACAAAAATAATCTAAAATTATTGGCAAAATAATCCCACCAGTACAATCTATTTTATATAATTTTTGAAACAATTTTTCTTGCAAAATAAAGGGATTTCCCAGAGTTCAAGGGGCACAGGCAAAGCAGTGCTTTTCAGAGTAATTTCCCAGCAAGCAGAATTTCAAAATTTAAAATTCAAAAATTAAAACAAATTAAAAATTAAAACAAGTTCAAAATTTAAAACATTTAAACTTAAAAAATGTTTTATTGATTTATTACCACAGTTCAATCTCATTACAGAAAAATAATTTATAATGTCTATGAAGATACATATTTTACTGAGACTGTAAAAGAGAAAGCCAGGAAAAGATACAATGCAAAGTGTGCCATGAAATTGCAATGTCATCATTGAACTTGGGAAAATATTTACTTCTGAGAGTCCTGGTACCAAAACAAGTAAGAGACCACAATCCATTACAAGATTCACTTTGTCTGTGTGTTAAATGCCATGTCCATTGCTCAAGAGATGCCCAGCTTTTTCTGGCATGGAAGGTAGGGAGAAGTAATTGTATATGTACAAAATGGACTCTGGAGGATGTAATAAATGATGTTTTCATCATCTGCTTCAAAAACCAAAAAAAAAAGAAAAAAATATTGCATATACTTTTCCTTACAGCATTTCTGATTGAAGTCCAGGGGCATACTCCAAATCCATAGCTTAATAAAGCAATTCTATGGAGCAGGAGTGATGAAAGTAATGTGTTCAATAGGATAAACTCTTGTAGCATCTCTCTTGCATTCACAAAATGAACATGCCTCAGATAAGTTTCCATTTATTATTTTTATTACTATCATCATCATCAATATTATTGCACCTAAATTTTGTTAGGTATTTGGCAACAAGTTTCAAGGTGCTATTACTTGTCAGGAGCTCAAATAATGATTATAATTCTCATGACTTTTCTAAACTACTCTGCATCTCATCATGATATAAATCCAAGATTATGGGAGCTTTCTCACTCATGATTATCACCTTAGAATTCATAGACCCTCAGGAAATATTGGCTATTCAGATGTCAGGGATAGATTGAGGGATCTGAATGCAAAATCATCTATTGCTAGAGTTTTTGAGATGAAAATAAAAAACCAGTATGGCAGTTTGTTAGTATTGATGAATTCTAAAAAGAAATATTGATTATGTTTGTAGCCTGGTCTGTTTCTCTGGGCGTGATACCCTTTGATTGTATTAAATTAAGAGGTTTTACTTTTACTTTATTAAATTAAGATTAGGGCTTTGATTCAGCCTTGTCAGTAGGACGTTGAGTCCCTGCCCCCTTGTTGGGTGGACACTCAAGCAAAAAACTACATGGCAGAGGAGAGAGCTTAGTTTTGACACTGGAGCCCCAGGGAGAGAGCTGAGCCATTCGCCTGACAGTTTACAGCTGGCCTTGTGGACAGAGCAGAGCAGCCGAGCCTGTCAAGCCCTGGGGAGGGAGATGAACCTTATCCCAGCCTGCAGCTG
>JAQZBX010017537.1:0-15570 GCA_029593785.1 Cabassous unicinctus | reverse complement strand
AAAGCCAACAGAGTTCTGGTACTTTGCATTAGCACCCTTTTGGCTAATACAGCCAATATATCTACAATTTTAAATAGTTCATGGTAGATAGGGGGAATATATTGGTTAACTTGAGATTTTCAATGTCACATTTCTAAATATCTAGGAAACATGACAAATAGATCTTGCCTCTCTTATCACCTTACAAAAGTAAAGGGTCAGATGAAAAATGTTTACTATTTACAGAAAGGAATGGATTTCCAAGATTTTCAATATTTGCATTATGTGCAACTAGTATAATAACCCCATGTGTAAGAAAGTTCTAGAGGTTTTTTGTGACATCAAGCAAAATATAAGTCAGCATGTATGATGAGTTTTGCACATACGCTAAAGCAACTATGAATCAATGCAAATACAGTGTCAAGGTAAAAGATATGGTCTATCTTCTTTATATTATATTGTTTAGTTAACAGTTGGAGAAGGCATAGGATTATAAATTCTGAGGACCATATTTTAAAATTTATTCTGATAAATTGAATTTAAGACAGAAGAGATAAATAGATGACAAATGGTCTTCAAACCATACCATATGCACACTGATCGAACAAAGATGAACAGACCAAATTTTGAGTATAATAGTTCAGAATAAGAGAAATTAAACATTCACTCAATGTTAACAATAACTTTTCAAAATTTGAGTGAACTTGAAAATTGGAATCTTTTATGTAATGCAATATCAGTGTTTACCGATATGCAAATACCTTTAGTGTTGTTGCAAAGAGCAGGTTACACTGGAAAATCTTTACAAAAGCTCCCTGATATTCTGAGATTTCAGCTTTGAGTACCCATGCAATGACCAATTTGCTAAGTGTGAGAGAGGATAAAGCGCCTACCTTATTTGCTGTCACAAGCCGGAACTAGGCAGGTTATCAACAAGATTTGCCTCCAGCCAAAAAATAAAAACAATGGCCTCTTCCTTACTGAAATAATTTTATTGTCCTGGTTTTAGTAATTGTCTTACTATTTTGTTAATATTAGGGGACATATATAATCAATTTTCTCCTCTACCACAGACTCCAGATCCTGCTCAACCTCAGCTAGCCCCTCTTTGAATCTAAGTTGTTTACCTGGTAGGGTGGGACCCGACACCTTCTCAGAGAAGACGGGAGACCTTGTCACAGTACACTTTCCAGGCCCTTGATGTTGCATGTGTCCTTTTACCATCAAAATTGGGTGGGGGCCTAACAGAGTCTCACCACACTTGGTTGTCAATGTATCCTTCCCTGTCTCCTTGTGTAATAATAGCCCTCCACTTTTCAGATAATCAGAGTGAACTACCTACCAGCATAGTAACTTCTTTTTTCACTCATGGCCTCTTGGACAAGTTGCAGCCATGATTTAAAGTTTAATGGTCCTCTTGCTGAGTCTTCATTTCTTTTTTGGTAACTAGAATCTCTAACCCTGCAGAAATTTCAGTTGTGGAGACAGGAAGCACACATTCCCCAAGCAGTCATTGTGAGTGATGGCAAACAGGGCATTCCTACTGCCACGCTTTGATTCCCAGACCTAACAGGAGACTTGCAAGATATAATGGATATTGATTTAGGTATATTTCCACTGTCATTGATGGTGCCCATCGTTGCAGGGTGTCATCTCCATTCTGGCACCTCAGCTGCACTGGCGAAAGCTGTTGCATTGCTCTTTCGCTGTGGCTCTCCTAGGGGCTGTGATAGGACCAATTGGTCCCATTACCACATGCTGGTCCAGGAATGTCCATTGCTGTAAAGTGGGAGACCCTTGGTGTGATGTGATGTGATGCCTGGTCCTGTGTTGGTTATTCAATAAGCCATTAAATAATGATGCTGGCTGAGACCGTGAGGCAAGAAAAGCAATAAAACACAGAATATACACAGATTCCAGTCAAGATGAATTGTTGTCACTTCCAATGTAATTAACCTGTTACCAAGCAGCTAGTTTGCCTTTTGAGGGATGAATCAGTGCATTTAGCCTTGGAAACTGGCTGGCAGAGTGGATGTATGTCAGCAGCTGTAGCTGGATTTGCCCCGGTGGGTGGGAGCCATGCACAGCCTTCCATACTGCTGCAGGAGGACTCTATTCCTGAGCCATTGTGCAAGTATGGGGGTGGCCTGACTTAGGTGGCTGATGCCACCCTCAGGTCATGTTGTCTCCTTGGCTCTTAGTTTCCTCTTCTGTGGAGGGTATTCACATGTAATAAAATATCTTCACACTGTGTGACCAATCCTCATTCTACCTGACCAACCAGCCAAACCATTCACCCTGTGTCCTTATGCATTCTTAACAGGGACCACTTGTCTCGCCACACAATGTGAACTTTTAGGTGCACTGTCTAAAGACATACCTCTTGGGAGGGTTTCCTACACTATTGACTTTCAAGGCCATCCTGAGAAGGGCTGTAATGCAGCATTGTCCATTTTTTTACACCACATAACAAATTGACCTATCTGTAAGTCAAGCTTGGCTTATTTCCAACCCACTCAAGTGGTTATAAGAGACACCTCCCCCTGCACCTCCCCACCCCTCACACCAGCACCAATGCAACCATAGTACGAGATTAAGCCACAGTGTAAGAATCAGGTTCTCGGACTCTAGCTTATGCAGCTTATTGTGCCCACCATTTCTACTCTTGCTCGATTCTGGATCTACCACTTTTATTTATGACTGACTATTTCTGGGCCTGCCCAACCTTATGACTTGGTGTGTTGGACTGAACCCAGCTTATGATGGGCAATCCTTCATTTGGTATCCTATGATAAGATGTTTCATGTCCACTGGGGCTTAGCAGCATGCCAAGAGCTCTTTTGCAAATTGTGTATAATTTTATCATGTAGGTAGTGTAGCTTCATTCCAGGATCACAAGCATCGATTTTGTGACTTTTCCTATGGTTCTTTCCACAAACGCCACATGGCAACATTTCCCACTATAGAGTTTGCCAGGCTTAAAGGCCCAAGTGGCAGGATTGTTTACTTGACAGTCTGGTTCTGCTGCAATCCTTTCCTGCTTTGCACACCATTCAAACCAGGGTCAAAGAGGACTACCAGATATGGGGTTACATCTTATTGGTAGGAGGTGTGAAAGGCAGTAAATAGTCCTTCATTTTGGAAGTAATAACTCAGCATACCCCGTAAAAACTTCCCTGATGTGACAGACCCCTGAAACTTTCTTGGATTTATCTCCTTTGAAATACTTGTGTCTCACCAAGGCCTTCATCACATTAGCATCGTTTCATGGGGTCCTTGCCAGCATGTTAAATCCCATGCTATCACAGAGTATGCCATTACGAAAAAGTCCTCCCTTACCCAAGAGCATATTCGTCCCATTGCTTTAGCCCTTTCAGAATGCAGTCACATACACACTACTCTGGCACCTATGACTGCCAGGTGTCTGCTGTGTCCTGTAGCTCCTTCAATGTATAGTTACTTCCTCCCTTCAACCATCCAACACTTCCCTGACCAGGTTATTTGTATGATTGCAGGAAAGAAAGTAGAGGTATATCCTCAGGGATTTTATGATCTTTTGCAATATAGAAGCCTCTGTACCATCTTCAAACCTTTATCAGGGGAATTGAAAGTCATAAGATGAAAATATTACCAACATAAGAGAGCTGATATGAATCTATAAATAAACAAAAGAAGGACACTTTATAATTATAAAAGAATAATTCATCAGGAAGACATAACAATTTAAAATTTTTTTTTAAATTTTGATATTATTAGAGCTTTTGAAAACAAGCAAAATAGATGGCTATTATTATCTGGATATATAATGAGATTTGGCTTTGGGAAATGCCCTGCTAGTAGCTAACTGAATTCAAACAAAACTTATGTAGATATTATTTGTGTGTGAATGTAAGTGAAGGTTTTCAAAAGAATCACAACTCATAGTAGGAAGAGGAACTTTGAGGAAGACTGAGACCAAAGAAGCAGAATAAGAACTAGTTGGCTTAGTTTGCCATGTCTGCTATGACAAATACCAATAACTCGTTGTTATAAAGACAGGAATTCACTGTCTGATGGTATTGGAGGCTGGAAGTCAACCTCAAGGTATTAGCAGAGTTTGTTGTCTCCTGGACTTTGGAGCCTTCCAACAACCCTCTGTCACATGACTCTCTCTCCCTCTTTGAGCCTGGTCTTCTGGCTTCTACTTCCGAGTCCAATATCCTCTGCTTATAGGAACTTCAGCCTTATTGGATTAAGGCCCACCCTGATTCAGTTTGGTCTCATCTAAACAGGATCCTCAAAGATCCTGTTCACAAATAAGTTCACACCTTAACAAATAAAAACATCTTCAAAGGTCCTATTTACAAATGGGTTTATACCCAGAGGACCAGGGGTTAGGACTTGACTATGTCATTGTGGGGGCACATGATTCAATCCATAACAGCAGGGGAAGGTGGTTTTAAACAATTCCAGGAAGGATGGGTTTTAAGAAGGAATATTTGTTAATTCAAAAACCTTAAACAGGTGTTAAGGGCTAAGAAAAATCTATATAATTTATACAACAATTATATAGATATGATTGTAATCATTATAATGATTATTAAATACATGAATGCATATAAAGACTATTGGTTCTGTGAAGTTGTAGTACTTTGAGGAGGTTTTTTTTAAAAATAGATAAAAGATTTAAAAGAATATTTAAATGATGATGGGAAAAAACTAAAATAGAGGGCCACATTGAAAATAAGAGAATGGCAGCTGATGAAATGACCATCCTGTTACCAGGTAACACAAAAGTGCAAGAAAACGTTCTTATTTGCATTAATATTTAAGTAAAGCTTAGAAGTCCATTTGCCCAGAAAGATTTAGAAGTGAATTATGCATCTGGAAGGGAATTAGACTAATTCTCTTTTTGTAAATCTCCTTCCAAACCCAATATTCTGTAATTCTCTTGTCACTGAAGTGATCATATTTTGCTATTTGTCTTGTTGACTGAATAAAGTAACCTGAATGATAAACTGTGTATTTTTAAACTTTGAATCAATGACTTCTGGCTTTGACAAGATGATGGACTAATCTAACTTGATCTTTCTCCAATGCAAGAAAATGGAGATACTGGATAATACTGGATGTGAAAATTGTGATTTTATTCCCTAATGGTGAACCTTCATTATAAACATATATGTTTCCATAGCATCTAGTGATACTAGTGAAAGTGTGTACCTTTGGAGGTATATTTGTAGTAATGATACTATAATACCAAATGCATCCAATTTATAAAATACATGTTATAAATGTGCTCATGGATTAAATTTTCTTATTTAATTCTTATAATAACTGATTTATATCTAATTTATAGTCAATTCCTATAAAATTAATATATCTCATATTTTTGCATGATAGAGAAAATATATTTCTTCTAAATAAAATGTTTTTAATCTGTCTCTCTTCATTATTCTCAAAGTTTCATGATTCTATTCATTTACCTATTTTTTTTTACTACTTGTGAACTGTTTATATTTTTACTAAATATTTCTAAACATCACAGAATAAATAATCTTAGTATTACCAAATCCAAAGGATGTCTAGCCCTTGGCAAGCAGCACTTTGCAAAGTTCATTTACTATATCTGAGAAATACAGCTGCTGAATAAGAGAATTAAAATTCCAGTTTTGCATGCAAACATAGCTTTATATTCTGACTTGATAAATACAACTAGTTACTGAAGCATTATTACAGTTTAATGACATACAAAGGGAGTACAAAAAATTAAACCATTTTGTAAAATTGTTTTCTGACTTTTTTCATTGATCTTGATGGTTCATGGCTTCTTTATGTCTATAACCCCTTTCAAACTGTTGGCACTTTATTATTTCTAATGCAAGCATTATAACATGAATGCCCCCTAATATGGGTCCAAACAGTCCAAGACAAAAGCAGCCTGGCTGGGATATTTGTCTTTTCACTCCTCATGACTTTCTTATTCATTAATTCCTTCATCACGGCTCAGACCTCATTTTGAAAGTTCTAAACCATTGGTAAACTGATAGGGGATCCAACTTCTTGCTCAGAAGGAAAGAATGCTCTTGCAGCAGCAACCTATAATATTAAACACATACTCACACACACACATGCATGTGCATCAGAGACAACGTGGGTTGGCTTGAAATGTGTTATGAGAGTCAGGAAGGGGGAAAGGACAGGTGCTTGCAGTATATTTCTAAAGATAGTTAAAATGTTCAGTAATAGTGGAGAAATTTTTTATTCTTGTCTGTTTACCAGAAGAAAATTGATCATCTCAGCTGACTCTCCATAGATTTTATGGAGGCAGACACGGACATATTAAGGAATTTATGCAAAAGTCAAGATGATCACACTTATTTTTTAAATGTCCAAGTAAGAACACAAATCTTTTCTAGTGTGCATCACCTTTTGCATGCATTATTTAATCAGGAAATAAACAAGTACTTATGAGGCTACGAAGGACCTAGAGGTACCAATGTTGAGAAGTCCATTTGAAAATTTCTACAACATGTGTCCCTCTGCCTTCATATGAGAATTAGATTCCAGAGCGTTTGGGAGAGATGCTCATATACTTCATTCATTTATTGAATATTATTTCAAATACTACCACTCAACGCTGTTATAATTTTTAATAAGAAAAAATGTGAATGCCATTGAAAGAGGAAATGAGAACAGGATATGAGACATGGCCTGGGGAAAAATCAGGATTAGACTAACAATGTGCCAACTGCTTTATAAATATTATCTAATTTTTCTCTTAACAAGAATCGTAAGATGTGCTTTTATTATTCTCGTATTACAGATGAACAAAGTGTCACATGGTTGTTAAGCAGCAAAGACAAGTTTTGAAATCAGTCTTTCCCATTCTTGATTATGAGATCCTAATAATTTAAAAATTGTCTTATTATTTGCAACTCTATTGTGAATTCTAAATCGCAACTTTATTCTAAATTATAAGTCCAGCATGAGTTGAGAAATTTAGAAGCAGACAGGGACTGGAAAACTTACATTCTAAATTATCAAACCCTGAACTCTTTAGAAGTGGCTTTAAGGGAAGACTGTGGGGGATTGTTCCTTTCAGTGTATTTACATCAAAGAGGCTGTGGCAGTTTGATATAGTTATGAATTCCAAAAACAGATATGGATTATGCTTGTAAACTGGTCTGTTCCTCTGGGTGTGATTAAGTTATGATTAGGGCTTTGATTGGGCCACGTCAGTATGACGTTGAGTACCCGCCCCCTCGTGGGCAGGGTCTCAGAGATAAAACTACATGGCAGAGCAGAGGAGTTAGTTGGAGATTTGATGTTGGAGTTTCAATGCTGGAGCCGGGGGAAGCAAGCACACAGAGGAGCTTGGTCGTGAGGAAGGAGAGGAGGCCCCAGGAAGAGATGGGCTGTTCGCCTGATAGTCTGCAGCTGGCCTTGTGGAGAGAAGCAAGCCTAAGCCTGGAGAGAGGCAAGCGCTGGGTAGAGAGGAACCCTGTGGAGAGAAGCAAGCCTAAGCCCAGAGAGAGGAAGTCCTGGAAAGAGAGGAGCCCAGGAAGCCTGAACCCTGGCAGACATCAGCAGCCATCTTGCTCTAACATGTGGCCATAGACTTTGGTGAGGGAAGTAACTTCCGCTTTATGGCCTGGTAACTGTAAGCTTCTACCCCAAATAAATACACTTTTAGAAGTGCCAACAGATTTCTGGTAATTGGCATCAGTACCCCTTTGGTTGACTAATACAGAGGTACATCCTCAAGATTGGGGAATGAACAATGGACTAAAGTAGAGTTATTATTATTCTGCTATAGACTTGCTATTATTCTACCAATGGAAGAATGTTTATCTTTGATGTAAAGGCAGTGGCCACCGGACGTTCTGAGGGGTGGGAGAGGGAAGAATAGGTGTAATATGGGGGCATTTTTGGGACACTGAATTTGTCCTGCATGACATTACAATGATGGATACAGACCATTGTATATTTTGTCATAATTTACTAAATTGTGCGGGACAAAGTATAAACTATAACATAAACTGTAGTCCATGGTTAGTAGCAATGCTTCAATATGTTCATCAATTTTAACGAATGTACCACAATAATGAAGGATGGTGTTGATGTGGGAAAATGTGGGCGGGAGAGGGAGTGGGGCATATGGGAATCCCTTATATTTTTTGTGTAACATTTATGTAATCTAAAGCTTCCTTAGAAATAAAAAATATTAATTGAAAAAAAAAAAGTAAAGCATGCTCACCGCTAGCATGATTATTTTCGTTAGGGAATTACAAGGCTTCTGTTCTCAATCTCTAAATCTCCTTGACAATTCCAAGAGCTATTCCCCAGAGGTTCCAAAACTAAATTGAAAAATATTAGAATATAAAATCCACACAGTGGTAGGTGCCTTATCAAACTGTGCTTATTCTTTATAGTAATCAGGCATTTAAATATATTTATATTTCTTAATCTAAAACGTGTTATTAAAAATTTAAGATGATGGATTTAAAATATTATGGTTGTTAAATGGGCTGCTCAAACTCTTCTAATTCCCTTAATTCTCTCACCTGTAAAATGGAAATAGCATATCTACTCAGCATGACAGTTTCCAGAAAGGCAGAGGTGATGCCTGTAATTTGACACGTGCATAATTAGTATCCAATAAAATGGTATTATATAAACTGGGAGATATTATCATCTATGATATTTTTCTGTTTCTTTTCATCATTCTGCTATGCTGATAAGACTGATGCTAGCCATTTTTCTTATTTTCCTTTTGCCAAATTTAATTGCAAAAACTAGTTTGCAGAGCAGTCAAGCATCCTTGCTCCCCATCTAATCTTGCCCCACCCCCAAAAAAAAAAACTTGTCTAAAGAACAAATACAATTTGCATGAAAATTTTTGCAGAATAATCTATTTGTCCAGGTTGCTTGTAACTTCAGACAATTGTTTTTCCCAAAGGCCCTTTTCATTGTTTCCTCTGCTTTAAAGTTTGCCTCTTCTGCCATCTCATCTATGGTTAGAAATATGGGCCAAATAGTCTACTTGGTGTACCCCACAGTGAGGCTAATCATTCTTTCCCTGTTGTTACTTATAATTACTGGAACACACTAAATATGGTGGGATTGGTCATATCACACAATTCCATCTGTCCCGTGCTCTCTATTAAACGTTTTAAAAATTCCTGAAAGTTATACAGTCTATTGTTTGAATCTTAGATCTATCACCTGTTTTACATTGCTCTAACAGTTATAAAAAAGGATTATTTGTCAATACCTAACCACTCAGAAATAACCTTTCAGTATTCTGTAGGGCTTTACCCTGTAAATATGTGTTCACATATACTATTTCATATACATTCTTTACTTGAAATTGTGGTTATAATTTGAATTATTTTCCAACTCCCATCTCCCCAGAACATCACAAAATTTCCATAAGTGATTATAGAGTTATATTCTGTACCTCTGCTGATGGGGGGGCTGTTAAATGGTGTCACAGAGGTATTGGAAAGTAATGTGACTGCACACTGAGGAATTAATTTGTTATTTAGACTCCACCCCAGAAAAGAGTCTTCATGCTAAAAGGTCTTTAAAACATCACGCCTGTCAGCATCCCAGCGTGAGAAATAATTGCTGATTGTTATAGATCAAAAACATCCAAATTGGAGAGACTGGAAGCTTTAGAGTTCCATAGTCATAATTTTGAAAAGCATTTTTGAGGAAAGCAAATCATTTTGAAGTAATTAATGAATTAAAATTCAAAATAGAAGGAAAGAAGAAAATGCATAAATATTATGGGTCAGAAACTAGAAACAGATATACCTGGCTCATTTTTAAAAAAGGTCAGGTCTAGGAAGCACCTGAGCTGTGGATGTACATGTATGGATGTGTGTACTTTCTCGTCAATAATTTTATCTAACTAGAAAGCCCAGAAACTATTTAAAGCATAGAAATAACATATCCAATGAAAATAATTTTCTTAGAAATATGTCTTATTTTGCCTTCTCCTCAATTCTAACTTGCATTATATCCATTTTTCTGACTGTCTATCATATCTTTAGGCTTAAACATGTCTACTATCTCGTGGGTCACCTGTAAATAACAAGATCTTTCCTCCGTGTAGATCCCATTTTCTCTTAATAAGATGCCACAAAATCTTTCTTCGTGTCTGCCAATTCTCCAGTTATTATCTTCACACTGGAAAGAGATGATCTTCCCAATTTATACTGAGAAAGTAAGTAAATCATATCTGAGAGGAGGATAAGATTATTTGAGAGGTCTGTAGTCTGTATAATAGAAAAGTAGTGCAAATCTTCACAAACTGAAATAAGATAGTAAGAGCTGATGAGTGGCAACATGCCAGGTTTGAGATATTAATAATGCTGGGGATACATTATAGGGCTATTCACATGCTAGTGACATGTTTAATGACATCATGTTTTAAAATTTCAGCTACATATGGAAAAAGATAATCATATCAGTTTTCCCATTGTTACAGCACATACCTTTGAGTGTAGCCACATCAATTTCTGCTATACATGTTTCCAGTTTTCAAAAATGTGTTATATAAGTTACTTTAGGATACAATTACATGTCCCTCACTTTCAGTTAACACATAACAACTAGTGTATGAAATTAATTATTGTGTTAAAAGTATCCTGTTAGAATGCCTCCTCCATAAAAACAAAGAAAATTCAACCACAGAAAACTGGAAGGCAGTGAAGGAGTTTGTAGTCTGGTGGATCTGGAATGCTGGCCCATGAGAAGCACCTTACTGATTATATTTTCATACATCTCACCAGGGTAGCTTATTGAGTATAAAAATCACCTTTTCCTGCTATGAAATACCTTTGTTTCATAGATCTTAACTGGGAACTGAGGCCTTTCTCCTCAATGGGTGGTCTGGTTTTGCAGCATGGATTTCTCAGAGCTTGTTAGAAATCAGAATCTCAGGCCCCGTCAACCCCACACCTACATTTAAAAGATACCCAGGTAATGCTTATGCACACAAAAGTTTGAGAAACAGCGGTCTAGGATGCTGTGTTTGGATTTGTTTTTCAAAACACCTAAGTGAACCAAGATTTCAGAACCACTGGTCTAATCCCATTGCTCATAGAAGGGTTCTGATCTTCAAAGATGACAGTATCAAATGGCATCATTTTCCATAGCCCATGGAAATAGAGGAGTAGAGGATTCTAAGAAGGTAAAAATGAGAGGTGTTTGTTTGTTTGTGTGCTTACTTTCTGATCTCATCAGTGTCCCTTTCTTTAAAATCCTCTCCAAATGTTCAGTGAGACCCAGCCAACTGCAATCATAGGCATTCCTGAGCAAATGGGCAGCACATCAGCCAACTTTTTACAAAGGAAAATGATGCAGAAATCAACTTATATTGGTTACAATAAAGCAAACATTGAGGAAACCACATTCAAGGATGGAATTTAAGATTTTGGAGGAAGAAAAATGCTCTCCTCCATTGAGAATTGAATCACGTCCCCCACAAGACATGTTCACATCCTAACTGCCAGCCCTGTGGGTGTGGACTCATTTATAAATAGGATGTTTGAAAACACTACCAAGACGGGGCCAATTTGAATGAGGGTGGGACTTAATCCAATATGACTGAAGTCCCTGTAGGCAGAGGAGGTTCAGATGCAGTCTGTCAGTACAAGCCCGAGGAGGAGACAAGACAGATGGCCATGTGATGGAGGTAGAGCTTGAGTTGTGGATGGCTGGTAAGCCACCATCAGAGCACTGCAGACTTCAGAGAAGTCATAATGCTGCCAGCACCTTGAATTTGGACTTCTGGTCGCCAAAACCGTGCGCTAATAAATTCCTGTTGTGTAAGCCAAGCAGTTTGTGGTGTTTTTTACAACAGTGCTGACAAACTGAGACAATCCCCATGTCACCGGACCTAGGAACACATCGGCTCTGCTCTCAATGTGTTGAGAGTTATTCTGGACAAATAAAATGAATGCAAATAATGCAAGCTCACTGCCATTAAAAATTCACAGTCTCCCAGAAGGAGAATTCGGAAGATGACATTTGATATCATTTGAGATTGAAGCATGCAGAGGTTACAGTGAGAGTAAAAGAAGTGAATGCTTAGGTTTTGGGAGTGGTGGGGCGAGTGGAGCAGTACATTCCACTTCATGTAGGAAATGTACCTGGAATTGACTCTTTGAAGATGAGTAGGTGTTAACCAGGACCACAGAGAACAGGGGTGGTCAAGGTAATGGCAGGGGAGAAAATTCCAGAAAGTGGGAGACAAAGAAAACCTAATGCTTTTCTATAAAATGTGCAAGGGATTTGCTTTTTATTTTCATGATAAGGTTTGTGATAACCAAAGACAAGGACTTTTTGTACTTACAATCTTTTACTGATCATAAATAAATAAATAGGATTTCACAGTTTTGATGTCCCTCTCATTGAAGATAAGGCTAGGAGAAAGATCAACTTGCTAATAAACAGAAAAACTAGACAAGTCTTTCTGGTTGTGGCTCATTTGGGGCATTATATTTAGATAACTTCAAGTTTTAGACATAGCCAGCTATTAGTTGGCATCTCTCCAGAAGCTTTGCCCATTGCTCCTGTGTGCTGAGGTTGCTGGTATTAATAGAGAAGTAACTAATATCAGAAAAGTAAGATTAAATGGAAGTCTTCTCAAATGTCGTGCAAACTCTTAGAAAGGTCACTTAAGGAAATGCTCACTTTATTTCTTCTAAGATGTGAGCTGGAATGGAAGCAGGGCTGCTGGTTTTCCCCAGAGATCGATTTTTCTAAGTCTGCGGTTCACATGAGTCAATGTGATTATTCCTCCTGTCAAACGTAGTACCTGCCTGTTCAAAGTCATGCAGGGTAAGTCAGGTGTTCTTTGTGCTGCCAAAGGATTCCAAATTAATAAGGATAATAATCATGTTCTTTTCATTTGGGAAATATTTCTGTCACTCTCAAGGAGAAGAACTAGATCCAGGACTTGAAGTTACAATTTCACTAAAGAAATTTTGGATTTAGCTAGATCAACCTTTCAAATGGTGAAAAAGTCTATAAGATTTTTTAAAAATATAATATTAAATTAAATTGTGTAACTTAATTTAAGCTATATAAATTTATACACAAATGTATATAACTATATACACTTACATTTATAAATATATAAAGTAGATACATTATTTATATAAAATAAACTAATATAAATAAGTTACAAAGCTATAAAAAGATATAGGTTAAACTTTAATAAGATTTTTTAAATGGGCCACAGAAGACCATGGTTATAAATTCCAGGAAAGCATTTTTTAATATAAAATCTTTTTGATTGAACAATAAAGTGTATGCCTTTTCCCACCAAAAGTACTGTGACCTTCAGAAATGAGACAAAATACAAGCTTATTCTCCTATTCCTTAAAGATGGATGAGTCCGCAGCCTGTCGCTGGACTGGCCGGAAGGAAGGGTAAATAATTTTTAAATTGCCCCACTTACGGAGATGTTATCAATCCATGAAAGGAGACCTACAATACAAGAATGGCAAATGTGTCTTATTCAAAGATTTCTATCTCTTGACACCAGAAAAGTATGTCTCTTGCCACAGTAACACCCAAATTAAGAAATGCTTCCACAAAGCAGGACCATCAATAGGAAAAATATATCTTTTCCCCTTGACAGCCATTTTTCTCAGTATATTTTTGTTAGGCTAAATCATTTCCTGGGAATAGGTTAATGCAATTGGACTTTATATGCAAAATATGTGTCTTAAGTTTGCAAAGGCTGCAGGCACAAAATACTAGAAATGAGTTTGTTTTTATAATGGGAATTTTATTAGGGTGAAAGCTGACAGTTCCGAGGCTGTGAAAATGTCCAAATGAAGGCATCATCAGAGGTGCTTTCTCACCAAAGGTCAGCTGCTGGCAGATCCTGGAGTCCTGCCACATGTTGAGGCAATATGGCTGGTCTCCCAGTCTCTATCTACTTTTTCTTGGAGCTCAGCTGTGGGTGAATAGGCATCTCCCCCTGGGCTTGTCCCTTGAGCCTCTTGAGGCTTCTCTGTCTGTCTGCAGCTGTAGGGGAACCTACACATGGATGGGTCAAATTTGCCAAGCTCCCCTTCTCTGTGTCTCTCCTTTCTCTGTGTGTCTTCTCAGTTTATAAAAGGCTGAGGGCGGAGACCCAACCTGAGTCATGCCTCACTGATGTAGTCCAGTCAAAATCCCTAAAGTGATCTAATTGAAAGCAATCTAATCAAAGGGTCCCTAAGTTGTACCTAATGTAATCAAAGGGCTCTCCACACATGGGAATCGATTCGTTCAAGAATGTAATCTTTTCTGGGATTCACAAAATTCAAACCATCACAATACGTCATAAGTGATTCATATATGTGTTTCTTATTAAAAGCAACATATTTTGAATAGTTCTATTTAAGGTTGAATTGATTCATGGTAGAAGGGGAAACAAAACTTGACATTTTTATGTTGTAAAAAACAGCAGGAGCACTTTCTTTCCTTTCCCAAGGGACAGGCATTATCACTTTACATTTTGTTAGTCTATTAATGTGCTTACTGACAAAGATTAGTGAATAGAGCTGTTTAAGGAAATAGGAACTCACTGTTCAGAACAGATTGTCAGGGTTTTAACTTGACATCACTCTAAAAGTAGGCGTATTTAAGATATTTGTCACAAAGTAAGTATTAAGGACTAGCCTGTAATATAATGAGAGCATATTTATTTTTCTGTCATTGTCAGCTTTTATTTACTTTTTTGAGGTGGGTTAGCTGTTTCATCATTGCTAGTGATAACATTATTTGAAAATTGCAGACATCCACATTTCATTGCTCTGCTAATTCAACTTCTCAGTGTTCAGAAAGAAATCATTGGCAGTAATGGAAAATTATGTTTCATCATACACAAGGCAGAGTGAAACTAAATCTGATTTCTTCTGATTTGAAAAAAAAAGTAAATTTCAATTTTTCATACCACCAAGTTGTCACTACCATCGAAAAGTGCATTTCATTTTCATTATTTATATTGCAGTTGAGTGGAAAGAGCAAGGGCTCTAAACTCACTCCAGCCTGGCTCTGTCTGTGGGAAATAGGCAAGACATTTATTTAGCATTTCTGTGGTGTGGTTACCACATGGGTCAAATGCATAAATGGATTAGATGATTTTTAAGATCGCTTTACTCTCTAACAGTCTGTGATGCCACCATCATTAGCAATTTTACCGTGGTCATTTAAAAGCCTTGAGCTCTCTTTCACCAGATATTTGAGAAAGCAAGCCATACAATCCTTCAAATCTAGAAAAGTGTGAATAAAATGTATACTATTTCTAAGGATTGGAGAAAAGGAGAGAGATGATTTCTTTAGTATAGCTGTTAGCCTTACAGACAGTTACAAAATTATGTCTGAGTTTCCTAAAATAGGGATTAAGATCTTTTCTCACCTCTAAGGCACAGTGATTGATTCAGGGAGGGGCAGATAGCTCAAATTGGAGCAACGGGAATAAAACGTGCAGTAACTGCAGTAGCAGTGTGTGGGAATTATTGATTGCCCAAGACTTTAATTGCAATGTTTTATGGCCTTTAGATATACGGGGTTTTGTTCACAGAGAGGAAAGCTTTATCT
>JAQZBX010017536.1:0-35463 GCA_029593785.1 Cabassous unicinctus | reverse complement strand
TGCCCACTACTGAAGCTGACTTTGCTCTGTCTCTTCTTTACATGACTAAAACATTGTTCCAACCAGTACATTGTATGTTGTGTTTTCCTTGGTGACTGATACTGTGGTACCATGGAGTGGAAATGTTTAGACTCCATCTCCTGGAGGCTGGCATGCTCATGGTCTTTGCCAGCCTCCACACAGTTAAACTTTTTCCACTTATTTTTAAATCAAATTTTCTTTTTAAAAATGTAACATTTCAGCAGAATCCTCTACACTAGCTTTGAAACTATAATGAAACTGCTCTTGGGGTGAAGGATTAAGGAAGTGCTTTACTTTCTAAATAATAGAATCTGACAGGAATTTGGGAGTTTTAAAGTTCTTTCTCATTGTTAATGGTGAAAGTATTCAAGTGAAGAAGCTCAGACCCTGCTAAGTTTAGAACCAAGTCTCTAATTTCTGAAAAACGGGATTAAAAATTGGAAGAGTCTTATGTCTGGTAAAAATTCTGAATATATTTCTCTCCTTTTATAGCAAATATTTGGTGTACTTGATTGACTGGTAATCTTTATTTTTTCTTGGTGTAGCCTCAAGGCATGAAACAAAGAAATTTTAAGCAGTAAACAATCTATTTTGAGTTTATTAAGATCCAGAAATATGACAGAGAAATAAGAAGAGAAGGAAGATATCTGAGAAAGGATAGCATAGAGCCAGTTACAATGTTCTTATTTTCTTTCCCATGAAGGGTCATTACAGTGTGAATTTCTCAAGTACAAGTACAGAGTCCACATTGTACCTGTGTTATTCTCCTGGGTCCCATTAATGCTGTCTCTGTATCTAGTGATAATCCATAAATATCGATGGATGACAAACTTGAGTAACCTGAGTAGCTGAACCAGTTCACTAATTTATGATATCTCATTTTTCATATAAGGTAGAGAGAAGATATTAACATTTGCAGAGACAGGAGCTCAAAAAGAAGTGCATTAGCCATTTCAGATTTGGCCTGAGCTATGCCCTTCCTGGACTTCATAAGTGCCAAAGCATGAATGAAGGAGCAGTGGGGTGAGTTTATTTACATGAAGAGCAAAAGCACCTCCTGGTGTAGAATTATGATGAGGGAAAGAAGACTTGAGAAACATTAGCTTGTTTCAAGAATAAAACCTCAGAATTAGAAGAGAGGAAGATTTGGAGTGTAATATCCTTTTCTCAAATGATCTCCCAGCCCATTGCCGGACTCATGTCTGAATGTTCTGAAGAGAGGGCTACAATTAAGAGGCAAAAGAGCCAGCTCATCAAAATCTTAGTAAGAAATGGGAGCCCAAGCAGCTGAGACCCACACAGCAGAATGCAAGAGAAGATTGTAGAGATCATGTCTTCACTTCATTATGGAGGTGACAGCAGACAGCATTCTCAGGTAAGACTGATGTCTTGGGATAATAATGTATATAAGATCAAAGGAAAAATACAGGGACTAATTCCCCCCAAACACCTAAGCTGATGATAAGAAGGTAGACGTAGGAGCCAAAGGTAAGAGCAGACATTGTAAATTAGCAGCATCTTCCATGTTTGTTTTAGACAGCTCTAGTTCTCACAGAGAGCTGCCTTCAATTGTAGTCATTGCTATGTGAGGCTCTGAGGCTTTGGAGATTACTAGAGAAGGAAGAAGTGAGAATAATGATAGCAAAAACCACCGGGTAGCTGAGAGGAATAGGGAGGTAGGCACTCATGACACACTTCTGGAACTTCCAGGAGTTTATTAGAATTGTAAAGGGGAGCTGGGAGTCTTATAATGGTGGGTGCATGTAGCATCAGAAGGACATGACTTGGAATGCTTAATGCAGCTCTCATTTTACCCCCAGTGTGATGGGGCCAGGGGAAACTTATATAGAAGTTAAGGGAAAATTTTAAGATTAAGCTTAAGGAGGAATATGAATTTAAGATTAAGAGTATTTATATTGAGAGAACACTTTCACTTACTTTTTGAGGCATTCTTTATGAACTGGCTGGTTTTAGGGGACTTGTCCTCATTTCGTAAATGTAGAAAACGGACTTCAGTTTCCTCAAGTGACATTTCCAAGGTTCCAAATCTTATGAGTGGGAGAGTTTGCATTAGCCCTCAGAGTTAATGACACAGTCTCTAAGAGGTGTCCCCAATAATGCCTTCAAAGTCCTAAATGCCATCACATTTGCATGATGTCAGGTATCACTTGTGAGCCAGGGAGTTCATGGTTAGGGATTAGTTTGAAAAACTGCAAGAGAAAATAGTAACTACAAAATCATTATGGGACAATTCTACATTTATTAGGTTGTATATGCTGTTCTTTCAAAACTAATAATCAGATTATGTAGGACTGGGGAAAGACTGCTAAGGGGTGTGGAGTTTTTCTTTTTGGAGTAATGTAATTGTTCTAAAATTTTTTGTGGTGATGAATGCACAACACTGTGAATTTACTAAAAGCCATTGATAGATTGTATGGTATATGAATATATCTCAATAAAACTGCTAAATAAGTAAATAAATAATTGTGCAAGAATAGCCCGAATAGCACCTATGTACAACAGGGGGAGCATAGAGAAATTGAGACATGAAGAATTTTCTTGTTTGTTTGTCTGTTTTTTGTTTATTATTATTATTGAAATAATGGAAATGTTTTTATAATGATTGAAGTGATGAATGAACAACTATGTGATTATACCAAATACTGTTGATTGTACACTTTGGATGACTTGTATGCTTTATTAATATATATCAATAAAATTGGTTTGTTTTTTTAAAAAAATAATAACCAGAGTCACTCACTTGATGGTTTTGGAGGTTGGAGCAGAACTGGTGGGAATGGCAGGCATGTGTTGGCCCCTTGGTAAACTCCCAAAGGACAGGAGGGACAAGATGGGGCTTCGCTTGGACTAGCCTGAATAAAATATTATCTGTTAGAAACAGAATCCTTTCTCCAGGTATTTGTGTCCTTCCTGGAACCACCAGAATAACACAGAGATTGGGAAATCTGTAAGAATGACCAAGTCAGGTTTTTAAAATTCTGTTTTTGCTTCAGCAGCTGGCTCAGATGAAGGCTTTCAGCACCACATAAGTCTGTCCAACTCCAAAGGAGTCCTGCAGAGTTCTATGACTCTGTTCTATCCTTTGATGATGGACTGAAACTTGTCAAATGCTGCTTCTTAACTCTAATCAACAAAAATAAAATAATAAGTGTGTACCCACCTAATTTTTAAAAACTCTTTGTTATGAAATTTCCATACATACAGGGCAGGTAGGAAACTAGTATAATGAACCCCTGAGTTTCATTTTCCTGGCTTCTAAAGCAAATGCCATGCAATGCATTGGGTTAAACAATGAGAATTTATTGGCTCATGATTTTGAGGCTAGGAGAAGTCCAAATTAAGGTGTTATCAAAACAATGCTTTCTCTGAAAAGACTGTGGCATTTCGGGGCTGGCTGCTGGCGACCCTTGGTCCTTGGCTTTTCTGTCACATGGCAATGCACACCATGGTCTCTCCTTGTTTCTCTTTTCTCTTCCAGTTTCCATTGAATTTCAGCTTCTGAATGCTCTCTCTGACTTTCTCTCTTTCTGTGGCCCTCCCTATAAGTCCTTCAGTTATAGGATTAAGACCCATCCTGATTCAGTTGGGCCATACCTTAACTGAACTAGCCTCATCAAAAGGTTATATTTACAATGGGTTCAGATCAACAGGAATGGATTAAGTTTAAGAACATGTTTTCTGAGGTACAGAGCTCTGAACCACCACACACTGCGTAACCATTAACCACCTTCAACAATTATTGAAGTCAATCTTTATATTAAATGATGATTTTAAAATAAATGCTCTGGGCAAAGACAGCTAGTTATCCTCCAAATCTGTTCACCTCTTCTTCTGTAATAATAGAAGTCCAGATTTATAATTTCTATGAATAAAGAGTACATTTTCTAGTTTAACTTGCAGCTAGGTATGACCATGTGATTCCACTCTGCTAGTGGGGTGTGAGGAAAAAGGATGGGTGTATCTTTTGGGCATGCACTTTAGAGGAAGGGGCATGGCATCTCCTTCCCCTTTCCCTTGCTAGTTGGCTGTTTTGCAGGCAAGGAAATAAAGCCAGTTAGGACCAGAGACAAGAGCCACACCCTAATGATGGTAGAGCAACAAAAACAGAAGGGGTCTAGGCCTCTGAAGAGTTGGCAGAATAGACCTGTCACATCAGGTTGGACTATCATGTGAGAAAGAAATAAGCATCTATCTAGTTTATTATGTGTGGCTTTCTAGCTTAAGCTGCAGATTACTTGGGTCTTTGCCACAGCAGAAAACCAATATCTTAACTAATACATTTGATAAGCAGGTAGATTTCTATCAGTATAGAAATATGATCATGGATATTAAGGCCACTTCTGTGATTTGGTGATGTCCTTTCTACTTTAGCTCAGCAGTTGCATTAAAGAGAGTTTCTCTTGTTCATGCTCAACAAGTATTTCCTGAGTGAATATTAAATGCCAGACACTGTTCCAGATGACTACAACAGTGAATAAAACAACACAAAAATCCTCATCCTCCTGAAGCTTACATTTTAATAGGTTTTTGTTTCGGCTCACTCATCCATTCATTATTCATTCATTCAACAAATACAAATTGAGTACCTAACATGTGCCAGGTATTGCTCTAGGTATGGAGGATGCAGCAGTGGAAGAGTGAAGCAAGATCTCTCTCCTCATGGGGCTCACATTCCAGAGAGGGAGATAGACCTATAAGCCAGATCAATAAACATTATAAAGACATAGTTTAACAGAGAGTGGTAAATCTAGGGAATAAAATAAGCAGGGTAGGATGATCGGAAGGATGAGGGCTGGAGTTTTAGATTTCAGTTGGGTAGTTGGAGACCACCTCACTGAGAAGGTGATATTTGAATAAATACAGGAAAGAGAGGAGGGAGCAAGTCATGCAGATACCTGGAGATAAAACATTCCAGGCAGAAGGGCCTGCAAGTGTAAAAGCCTTGAGGTGGAAATATGTTAAAAACAAAACAAAACAAACAAAAAAACTATGATGAGGCTCATGTAGCTGGAGCTAAGTGAGCCAGGAGGAGACAAGGAGGTAATAAGGTCATATTAGTTAGGATTTCATAGGTTTTGAAAGACTAGACATTTGCTTAAAAATAATACAAGGTGTCAATAACCAGGTAGGTTGGAAGAAAAATACATCAAATGTAGGCTATTGGTTATAGTTAGTAGTAATGTTTTGATGATGATCTTTCATAGTTTGTAACAATTGTCTCATGACAATGCAAGGTGTTAGTGGTGGCGTGAATATAGGAGCCCGGTATGATGATAGGCATGCTTGTTTTGTAAGTTCACAACTTTTGTTATACACTTATTGGTTATGTATATTCATGTATGAATCATAAACTTCAGTTTAAATTTTTTTTTAAGTTAGGCATCTTTGCTTCACCCTGGCAGCAATTCTTTTACTTCATTACTCCTACTATAAAATTCCTACAAACCAACCACTGGCATAGTCCTATGGACAAGTGGACATTGTTGTCTCAGAAGAGCACATGGCTGGTACCATAGGCACAAGGGCAAAATCAGATCCGATGGGTGGATTTAGAGCCAGACAAGAGGGCAGGAGTGAAGAGGTGAGGCTTGGAGAAGGGAGCAGGAAGTGAGGTGTCACTACAGAAAAGTTTTGGATGTTGGCAGTAAACAGGTTAAGGTGCCTGCTGCCTCTCATATTAGCACCAGCTATTTATGATGAATGTGATGTCTTGGTCAGAGGAATGACATTGTAAGGAAGGGGGGAAAGCATCAAGGAAATAAATTTGGAAAACTTTTGGAGAAAATGTTCAGGTTCAAACAGGTGGAGGGAGGGTAGTAAAACAGGCTGACTGTGGAATTGTTTGCATACTGTTATCGACACAGTCAGAGTAGCCAGGGATGCAGAAAGATTACCACCAAGATGAAGTAGAGGTTTGATAAAGGCCTCTTCTTCTTCAGCCACCCCCATTGCCCTGATTCTAAGAACTGTCACCTCCTCATAATGGTACTGTAAGGAGAAAAAAAACTTTTGCAAGTAAAGAAAAGGTAATTCAAAACAGGGCCATGTGGGGTCTTGTTAGATCCCCCTCAAGGGAAATTCTGGGTGGGGGGAGGAGCTTGAAGGGGTTTAACAACAAATGAAAACAAAAAAGGGAAGAATTTGACTTGTATAATGAATTCACTTGAGTCTGAGCTCTGGAGAGAGTGTCTGTGTACAGCTGACATTGCAGTTCTGTTAACCTTGATTGAAGTCAGTATAGGAAATAATAGGGTGGCATATCCATGTCTGATTTCATGGTCTGCTCTGGCAATATTGCTGGAAGGAATCCAGATCCTTGGACTATAAAATGTTCATCACACTCTCCTGGCACCTTGGACAGCTCTCCCTGCTCTAGAGAGGATTGGACCTGCCCAAAGGGAGCAGTAGAATATGGAGGCAACTATATAGCATAGAGACCAAATTGGATCCAACAAAAGGCTTATAGAGAATGTGTTTTATCTCATGTATCAACCTTGCTCTATACCGAATGTTTTCTTAAAGTGCTGTTTTGAGTAGAAGGTTGAGGCTGCGTCAAGCAGTGTCAAGATGGGGTACTACATGTGGCTGATTAGTCCTGTCTGTCACAAGCATGAGAGTGGAGAGTGATAGTAAGTTTGCTCCATATTGGCTATTCCTGCATTCAATTGTTATTTTTTAACAGTTGAAACTTAAATATTTCAGATAAAGCTTTATTTTATAGCAGAACATATTTTATATTTGAGAACAATGGAGTTCTGTGTCTAAAGAAAGGATAGAGATATCAATATCAAAGATGTGTATAATAACAACTCAGGTTTTGTAAGTCTCTAGCAGGAAAATGGCACTGAATTAAGAATACTGGGGATATGATGTTGACGTGACACTGGTCCATTCTCATGGTGAATCTGAATATAAAATAAAATTAGTAGCTTTAGGAAGTCATGTTTTCTCTGCTCCAGCAGAGAATAAAGTGAAGTTGAACAATCATTTGAAGGGAAGTGTAGAAGAGATTCCAGAAGTAGTTGAATTTAAAATCCATTTAAATGCCTAGATCAGTGATCTCTTTAAAATGTAAGTCTGCTTCTTAATTTTTCTTAAACTCTCAACTTAACTTAATTTACTATTTTGATTTTCTTAAGGCCATGGTCTAATAGACTGTATTAGCCAGCCAAAGGGGTGCTGAGGCAAAGTACCAGAAAGCTGTTGGCTTTTATGAAGGGTATTTATTTGAGGAAGAAGCTTACAGTCATAAGGCCATAAAGCGCAAGTTACTTCCGTCACCAAAGTCTGTTGCCACATGTTGAAGCAAGATGGCTGTGGAAGTCTGCAAGGGCCTAGCTTCCTCTTCCTCTGAAGCCTCCACGGTCCCAGCTTTTTCCAATATCAGCTGTAGGCTGGGATAGGTCTCATCTCTCTCCTGGGGCTCATTCCTCTCCAGACTGAGCTGCACTCTTCTCTCCACAAGATGAGCTGTAGACTATCAGGCTCTCTCTCTTCCCAGGGCCTCTGCCATGTTTATGGAGTTGTATCTATTCCTCTGTGTTCTTCTCCTGTGTGTTTAATTCCTGGGGTTCCAGCTCAAATCCCCAACTAACTCCTCTGCTATTTAGTTTTCTCTGAGTCCTCACCCACCAAGGGGCGGGGACTCGATGTCCCAATGACATGGCCCAATCAAAGCCCTAATCACAACTCAATCAAGTGAAAGTGAAATCTCTGAATCCAGTACAATCTAATATGCCCAAAGGACCAGACCAGTTCACAAACATAATCCAATATTTATTTTTGGAATTCATAAACAATATCAAATTGCTACATAGACAGATATTAATTATGGATAGTACTCACTTTTAGTGGATCAATAGAGCCTGAATTAGTGGATTTAGGTTTGTGTCTAGAAGTGTCTATTTATAAACCCTTATGATGAGTTGCTTTAATTTGAATTTCACAAGGGATATTGCTGGTGGGGTGGTACATGAGATGTTTTTAGATGGTACATGAATATGTCAAACCTATAATTCTATTTGTATTATTACTTAATATGAGGCAAAGTTAAAAAAAGTGATTCAAATTAGAAAAATCAATTAAATATTAAAACAGGTTACATGCATCTATGTAGAAATAATGAAAAGAGTACATGTGCATTCCTATAGTATTTAAAGAGAAAGGAATCTTCAAGATTGACGTCAACATTGCAAATGGGGATCCTGTATTGTATCTCTTTAGAGTCCCTGAAGTTCTTTGATTGATGTTGAACATTCATTAAAGGCTAAAAAATGTTTATTGGTGATGGTGTTTCATAGAAATTTGGAGACTGTATTAAATGCTATTCATACACTAGATCAGATATATTTCTGCTTCTTGAGGACAAGTCACATTTACCTGCAATTTCCTCCCAGACAGAACTCAGGTAGGTTTTGATGTGGTTGAAAGCCCTGCTCCTTGCTTGCCTCTGCTTTTTTAAAAAAAAAATATCTTTATTAGAGAAGTTATGAACTTACAAAACATACACATGTGTGGAATTCCCATGCAACACTCCTCCACCAATATACTACACTGTTTTGGAACATTTGTTACAAATTATGAGGCAATTTCATTAGACTATTACCACTAACTATGTACTCTATATACAGTCCCAGATAATCTGTCTTTTGTAGAATTGCCTTCCTTGAATCATTGTGCTGATTTCCCTTAAGGTTTTCTGGAAAGTCACTTCAAGAACAGTTTGAAATTTATCAGTGCATTTGCTGTAAAAATGCTTAGAGGACATTGACCTCTATAACACTTGGTGTCCCATTTATAAAGTCTTACTTGAGACTATTTTTCTTGGAAAAACTTTCAAATACTAAGACTTGTGTAATTTCTAGTCTCACATTTTTCAATAAGGATGCTCAGAATCAAATTTGAAGTTAAACTGCAGCTATTATTGTAATATTAACTTATCAGTGTTTTTGAATGGGCTGTTGGAAAAGGAGGATGTTTGAAAACTATGAAAATAATAGAACTTAACAAAGGCTTTTCTTAAATGTTTTATTTTGGAATAATTTTAGATTTACAGAAAAGTTTCAGAGAGCATATAGCTTGCACAGTAAGACACTAGGTGGTAGTTAACCCTCCATCCTGTGTGGTACCTCATACTACTATACAGGGTGATAGGTGGTCTAAGTGGTTAGTTGTTCACACTATTTCACTGTGTAGTTTTGATAGGATTAAAGTGTGTGGTGGTTTGGAGCTGAAAGTACCCCAGAAAAACATGTTCTTAAACTTAATCCATTCCTATGGTTTTGAATCCATTATAAGTAGTACCTTTTGATGAGGTCACTTCAGTTAAGGTGTGGCCCAACTCAATCAGGATGGGTCTTATTCCTATTTCTGGAGTCCTTTATAAACATAATGAAGTTCAAATAGCAAAAAAGCCACAGAGGGAGCAGCCAGAGGCTGACCATGAGCTGGGAGGGAAGGGAGAGCCCAGAAGATGCTGCCACGGGCCTTGCCAGCGGCCAGCCCTGGAATGCCAGTCTTTGGGGAGAAAACATTGCTTGCCTTCATGAAGCTTCGATTATTACTTTTTTTAGCCTGTTTTAAACCATGAGAGAATAAATTCCCATTGTTTTACCCAACCCATTTCATGGTGTTTGCTTGAGCAGCTCAGGAAACTAAAACACATCATATGGTAGTTCACACTGTTGAGCAGTTTTTGCTATTACTGTGTTCACACTGAGCAGTTCACACAACTGTACTGTGCCTGCCTTCACATTCTTCAGTTCATGCTGCTACACTGTGATCAGTTTGTACTATGTGAGGGTCATACTATTTCACTGAGTTTTAGTCCACACTCTACGTAATTCACATTACCGCACTGTGTTGTGTCATGTGCAGCTCCCAGTATTACATTGTGTATTAATTCATTCTGTGTACACTTCACACTACTGCACTGTGTATCAGTTTACACTTTGTGGTGATTCACACAGTACATTGTTCAGAAGTGCTGGATTTAGCACATGCACCTGGTTCCACTGGGCACCTCAAGAGCAGACATGGAAGTTAAGAAACCAATTATAAGGAAGAGAGAGACTTTTAAGTTCATACTTCTCAGAGACCAGGGAACAAAACAATCATTTGTAGATTTTACATTGTTTTTCTGTCTATAGGCCATGATTTCAAACTTCAAGTAAGTTCCATTTATGCTACAGAGAGTTCTAATGTATCAGCTTCCAGTTTTAAATTGCCCAACAGGCCTTAGGAGAGACTTTTATTTGCAATTGCTTTCATGGCCGAGAGAGAAAACTATTATTCATGGATTGGTGATAATCTATGTGGACAATGAGGCTTATCCACAAGCTTCTGACCTAAGTGTCACTTCCCAACATGTTGTCAGCATTTGGCTGTGGCTATGTTGATTTTATGCTTTGGCCAAGGTTTTGTACTTCTATTACCTACAAAGGGTGCAGATTTTAATAGATGGATAGAAATTGGGATACAAAACAGAAGAGAAAATGGGTACAGAGTGATCTATGAATTATTTTATTAATGTATTCTTCACATCCTTTTTGGGATCTTCTAGGGGCAAAGTCTAAAATGCCCCCAGTGAATGCAGGAGGATACCCAAAGAAGCAGAGATTGGTATTGGGTTGTGGGCTTATGAAGGTAGGAGCCACAGAGCACAAACAGATTGCTGAGCCCTCCTGAGGCAAACATCCACAGCCCTGGCTTATCATAGACTTAATGGTTAAGCCCAATGGATTAAGAGAACCAAAATACAGACAATGCATTTATTTGTGTGCTTATGTGATTAATGTCTGTCTTCCTGACTAGTGAGTAAATTCCAAGGGGTGGGTTGGGCGTACACCTGCTTTTGATCTGGTTGTATTCCCAGGGCCTGGCTCAACATTTCAAAGCCAGACATATTTATCCAAGGAAATGAAAGAATAAGTCTCCTAAACTTTTTTTTTTTTTAGTTGATAACAAGGATTGAACCCAAAACCTTGTACATGGGAAGCAGATGCTCAACCCCTGAGCTATATCCACTCCCCAATGAGAGTTGGTTTTTTCATTTGTTTTAGGAGGTACCGGGGATCGAACTCAGCATCTTGTGTGTGGGAATCAGGTGTTCAGACACTTGAGCTACATTTGCTCCCTCTCTTAAACTCTTACATTCTGTCTGGCCCTCGTTGTCTTCTCCTCTTGCTGGATCCTCTTACTGAGGTCTGCAAAGCTCACATAGACCACCCTGCCAACAAAGCTCTGAATCAGGCCCTAGACCAAGATTTTCAACCCCCCAGAGCCAAACACACCTCTCAATGCCAACACCAAAGTAGAGGAAGTTCCACACAAGTGCATCCCATTCTCAGAAAAAGTCCTGGATTTTCCCTTTTCCTTTTCCCCTCATGCTTTTGGACTTTTTTTTTTCAAATTCTGGTCCTGGACTTGTTTTTTTCCAGTAAAATCCTTCTTTAACACACTCACATGCTTTCTCTGTTACTAGATGCTCCTGTACTTTCCTGGGGCCTGAGACAGGATTGCAAGGGGCATGAAATGCAAGCTGGCTGACATCCTCTTTCCCCCTAGTTCAGGCCCTTAGGGACTCAGGGAAGAGGTGCCAATCCTGGGCATGGCTCAGGAAAAGTAGTTTTGCTGTCAGACTTTCTTGTTGAGTAGTGAGAGTAGCAAGTCAGGGAGGAGAAGTTTACAAATAGAAAAATGAAGGAATGCTTTGCCTTTCATCAGACTATTGCTTTTTCTTTTTTAAAAAAGTATAAAAGAATATTTTCTCTCCTCATTTTCTTGGGGATTTTCTAGGCTTTATTTCATTTTGACACACAGTTTTCATTGGAATTTATCTCTGAATACTTCCCAGGGCTCCTTTCCCTGCTAACTATTTTATAGGAGACAGGCAAAGTCCAGCACAAAGGAAGAAAACAGAGAATTGGCATGAGAGAGGCCCCTGGCCCTGGCCACCTGCCGAAGGCATTGAGGCTGAGGCCAGCGACACTTCTTTTGAAACGGAGCAATGTGCCTGCAATCCAAATCAAAGGTGCTTAAAAAAAGAATCCCTTCTCTTAGTTTTGGATTTTTTTTCTTCCCAGCTCCAGGTCCTGCTGTCTTCCTGCTGTCAAAAGGGAAGGACCTACGGGCTTATTCCTGCTTTGACTAGCAAATGCTTTAAATTGCGATGCCTTTTCCTGCTCAGCTTACTGAAGCCAACTCTGCATGCAGCTCCAAAACCTGGCTAGAGCTGTTACCTACAGCTTTATCTTCCTGTTCACTTTCTTTTCAAAAATACAGTAATATCTCCTCTACTGTAACAATAAAACATGCTTCCTATAGGAAATCACTACACATATGCAGAAGAAAAAAAATTCACCCCCTCGTACCACCACCCAAAGATAATCATTGTAAGTATGGTATATTTCCTTCTAGACTTTTCTCTAGCATTCTTAGAGTTGGAAGATTTCTGGACTATGCCCATTATTTTCTTATTGCTCAGATACAGAGGATTCCCAAGTGGGATTTTATTTTTGCATTAGAATGTTCTAAGGGAGAGAGAGAAAAACATTGCGCACAGAAGAGGCATAAACCCAGGTACCATCTGTGTAATAGCGTTTCAGTTTTGTAAACTCCCAGATTGGAGCTTAGTTACAATATTTCACAGTTAGATTCATTTGTTAATTACGGAGAGGAGTGATGAGTCAGCGATTACCTGGGGCATAACCATGCTTTACTCTGAGATGAATAACTTTTTTGCGCCTTCAGCTACTCCTCTAAATACTTTGTAAGCCAGGAAAGCTGGAAATAGTTTATTTCTAGAAATCAGATTCCTCTAAGGAAGCAAGTAAATAAATAGATGGCAAGCAGTTTGATAATGTGCTAAAAGGAAAAAGGTGCCCCTTCAAGGCAAGGATGGGCAGGAACATGTGATCACATGACTTAGAGAGATGTATATAGCTGGCATCCAGCTCCTTCCCACCTCCCATCCAGCACCTCTGGGCAGGCACAACAAGCACAAAATGTCATTAATGGAGAGTCAGTAAGTTTGTAGTTTGCCTTGGCTTCCACAAGTGTGTCTTTGGGTTGACTTCTTTCCTAGTACAGTGAATGGCACAAAATTAGATGATTTCTAAGATTCCTTCTAGGTCACACATTCCAGGTACAAAGCAAAATTTCATCCAGAGATGTTGCAGACACACATGAACACATGCTTTCATCTCATTCAAGTTCTCACAGACCTGACTGCTGGGGAGGGTAGAGTCAGCCGTGGGTTCCCAGGTTGGCTCCCCTGGAAAGCTGAACTTATTTCCTACTAGACCAGGATGATTTTGGGCATGTTATTTAACTTCTAAATCTCTGTTAACTTAAAAGAGGATAATAAGGTCTACCCTTTGGGTTATATCAAGGATGAAATGAAGAAGAATCACTTAGTAATTACTTCAGCAAATATTTATTAAGCTCCTGCCATTTGAGAGACAGTTCCAGACACAGCAGACATAGCAGTGAGTAGGAGGAATAACTTCTTTTCTTGGAGGAGCTTCCTTACTGTTTGGGAGTGAGGGAAGACCAAAGATAAACAAACAGTAAATGTAACAGACTATTAAAAGTGCTATGCAGAGAATTAAAAGAAAGTGGTGTGGTTGAAAATGACTAGGTAGCACCTTCAGTTTGAGTAGTCAGGGATGGTCTCCCTGAGGAGGTGACATTCAGGCTGAGAGTCAAACAAGAAGATGGAGCCAGCCACATGATGGTGGCCAGGAGAATAGCATTTCATGGAAAGGAGAATGTGACAGTTTGCAGTTTTGTGAATCCCAGAAAAGATCATGTTCTTTGAACTAATCCATTCTTGTTGATGTGGGGCCCTTTGATTGCATTAGATTCAGCTAAGGGATCTTTTGATTAGATCACTTGATTAAATCACTTTAGAGCCTTTGATTGGACTATGTCAGTGAGGTGTGACCCAGGTTGGGTCTCTACCTTCTTGCTGGGGTCTTATATAAACTGAGAACTGGAAGCAGAAACAATAGAAAGAAAGACAGCTGCCATTTTACCCTGCCTTGTGAAAGAGGACTATAGAAGTCCAGAGAGGCTGAGAGAGGACAGAGGCTGGAATCAGTGGAGCACAGAGGCACAGAAAGAGGCCCCCAAGAGGCTAGGCCCATGGAGCAGCTCAAAGCCAAAGAGACAAACCCTGCCATGTGCTTGATCACCCACAGCTGAGCTTGGGAAGAAAGCGACCAGGAGGAGAAGGCAGAGACCCAGATGGAAAGCCACAATTTTGCCTTGTCACATGGCAAATATACAGAATCTGCCAGCAGCTGACATTGAATGAGAAAGCATTTCTGATGGTGCCTTCTTCTGGACATTTTCACAGCCTCAGAACTAAGCTTTTACCCTAATCCATTCCCATTATAAAAGCCAACTCATTTCTGGTCTTTTCCATCAACAACCTTAGCAAACTAAAACAGGGACATAAGGGCAAAATCTCAAAGATGGAAGGCCGTTAGCTTGGCAGGTTTCAGGGCCTGAAATGAATACAGTATGGCTGGAGCATGGAGGGTGAGGAGAATGAACGTCCAAGAAACAGGAAGAAACTAGGTCACTGAGGACTTAATAAGCCCAGGAAAGAAATTTGGACAAGGGTAGGCCTATACAACTCTTGGCCCAAAGATACTCTTGAGTAAGGGGCTCATCTGTGAAAATGAGGAGAAAAGAAGGTTCTGGAGGATGTGGTGAAAGTTCTATCAAACACTGCTCTGCCAGGCTGTTTCCATGGTGGAAAGCATCTGCCTGCGTCAAACAGAAACCCTGGGGGAGAAAAGGGCCCTCAGAGGAGTCTTCAGAGGAGATGCAATCAGTCGCTGAAAATGAGAAAATGCCTAGAGATAGCCATTAGGTTCACAAAAAAAGCCTTAAAATAGATTCAGTTAGAGATGCAAATTCAGTTCAGAGCAGATCCCCCAAAGTCTTAAGGCTTACAAGATTCCTCCGGGAGGAAGTGAGGGAAGAGGGAAAAGCAAGGCAGAGCAGATGGCTTAATGAACAAGAGCTGAACACTTCAGGCTCCTCAAAGAAGGAGAGTCAATTACAAGGGGGAAAAAAACCACAAACCAACACATTTGCCATTATTAATTTGACTATGTTTGCATTTGTGAGCTGCTAATAGATCTATCCTGGATTATTCAGGTCTGAGAGGAAAGGAACCAATTCCTTTTTCTATGTATTAATTTGCCTCAAGCAGCCTCCAGATCACTTTCCAGGATTTCAAGAGAGGCTAATGTTCCAGATGAGTAGTAATTACAGCCCTTGTTTCCAACTGTCCCAGTGGCAGCTCAGATGGCTAATTGGCTCTGCTATCTTGGTCTGTTTTCCTGTGACTTTCATACAGTATTCCACTCCCTCTCCTATACCTTGAAGTTTCACGGTCCAGCAAGCTCACATTTAGGCTACCTCTAGATGTGGGTCTACCATCAGGCAAGAACTCATTTCTAAGCCTCCGCAGCTACCTGGGCTGGCTGTGGAGTTAAAGAGGGCTGGCTGTTCATTAGCACGTGATGTTTGCATTAGCATTAATAAGGCCTATCGGAAATGAGGCCTATCCAGAGTGAGTGGAATTATTCCATGCCTTAGGAAGTGGGTGGGGAAATTGTCCTGGTTTATTTAGACCCTAGTCAGGACCTAAAGGAACATCAATACCTGGGTCATCAAATTTGTCCTAAGACGATAATAGTATTACTTGAAAAGAAGGTTCTCTAGAAGCTTGGGTATGTTTCTAAAAACATTTTATAGTGGAGAATTTCAAACACACAAAAATAATGTTATAATGAGCTCCCATACATGCTTATCACTCAGTCTTAAAAATTCAATCTTGTTTTATCTATTTACCCTCTTTTGTCTTCACATTTTCAAGACATCGTATCATCTCACCCATAAATTCTTCAATGTGTATCTCTAATAGGTTAAAATTTCCCCCTACGTAGCCATCATGCCGTCGCTGCAGCTTGCGTTCCCTGGAAAGCAAACTTTGCAACAAAGAGTGTTGTGCAGAAAGTTTGCTGGGAGTGCTTGTGGAATCAGCACATGTGGGAGGGAAGGACAGGAAGCAAGACTGAGTAGAGGGAGAAGTTGGGCTGCCATGCAGTCCCTATAAAAGATTCAGCGGACCCCGTGGAGAGCTATGAAGCTGATCGCTTCTTAGCTGTCTGAGTCTGCAGGGGAAGCCTGGGTGCTAATACTCCCATACAGGGCAGTTGTCGGCTGCAGGCTGTCCCTGGGAAATGGGTAACCTGGGAGGAGGTGCCTCTGCTCATCTGAAGGCAATTTGACGGCAATTTCTGGAGAGGGCATAAGACAGGAGGCTGTTAGCTGGCATTACTCCCAGGAGCTGAGGGAGTAAGTCTTTCATTTCCAAGGGGCAGCTGGGCAGCTCGTTACAGTAACCCTTACAGTCATTATTACGTCTAACAAAATTAACAATAATTCTTGAATATTATCTAATATCCAAACAAGGTCTACAGAAGGAAGACCTATGTTGAATTGAGTTGAAAGATTCCTTTACTGTGGGTCTATTCTGAGTTTTAATTATGCAAATGAGTATTGCGACTTTCCAAGAGGGTTCTTTCACATGCAGCCTTTGCAAAACTCATTTGGCCATTTAACATGTCCTTGGCTTTGGTTTTATTTTTATTTTTTCGACATATTCTAAAAAAACAAAAACAATGCCCTAGCGAATTTAGTAAGCGGAGAAAAATGGCCATTGTTATTTTACAGTGTTTGAGAATAGTTAAGGTCAAGATGGTCCTGCGTGGAGAAAATGCTGAATCTTTGGCGTGAACCTATAACAATAGTAAGCACTACTTGATGATATACTCCCTTCTAAGCTATGAATTACATGAATGTTTGAAGATATTTTGTAGTTAGGACAAGACATGTGCTAGAAATATGTGTGCTTTATCACGCCAACAGTTCTTCACTGACAGAGCTTTCTGATGTGGTCATTTCTGCACAGTGAAAGCGTGGTGGAAAATGTAACTGATGAAGCATTTCCTTGAGGATGCTGTGAAGTTATTTTTAGGTTGTTACAAAGCCTCATTTACTGCTGCCACCCCAATTTTAAGAGACTGGTGTGGAGACAAAGAAACTTGAAAGAAGTGATATCCTAGGGTTTAGTGTCCAGTTGTGTATCCAGCATGGAGCCAGGTGTTGGCAATGAAAAAGGAGTTATCTACAGTTTGCTTCCCTAGGAATTTACATTAGAATAATGAGGGGAAAGAAGTTGATGAACTCAATGGAGTGAAACAAGTAAACATGTATGCAATTAGTTTCCCTTTTTGATGTATGGTCAGTTCTCTCTTGGGTGTTTTTGCAAACATTACCTCAACAAATACATACATATATATATATGCAAGTATTGTTATTCTTATTTCATAGATAAAAAAGGAAGGTGGAGAAAAAATTCTTAATCACTCATTTAATAAGTGAAAAGGTTGGGAACACAACCTAGAAATTTTGATTGTAGTCCATTCTGGCTATAGTAGAATATGGTACAGTTGCATGGAGGTTTGGAATCAGGAAAGGATAGGAGAGATGATGGGGTATGAGGAATGTAGGATACAATTGGCGTAAGATTTTTCTTGGTTCAGTGACTTCAGGTGCTTCTCTTTATGGTGAGACACTAAGCTTACCTGTACAAATTTTTGATCTAGGAGGGATGCTTATTTTTCAACATATTGGCGGGAACTTAGGTGCTTTCCAAACCACAGGGGGTTGTTATAATGGTCTAGTGCGAGAAATGAGAGTATAGAAGGACAGTATGGGACTAAGTCCTAGATGACTGATTGTAAATTCTAGCTTTAGTTACTAGTAGTGTGCTTTCATGCATTGCATTCAGAACTTCAGTTTTCTCATCCATGAAATGGACGTCATAATGTTTACTTCCTTAGGCTATTTGTGGGGATTAAGTGATGTGTTGTTTATGATTGTGCTTAGCACAAGCTTAACACCTGTCAGGCACTCAGTAAATATTAATTTTCTTTCCTTTGTCACTCATTAAATCACTTCTCTTCAGTATAAGAAGGTGTTAAAATCAGACTTTACAATACATACCAGAATTTCTGGTCATCTCCTTCCCAGTCCTCCACCCCACCCCTGCCTTGTATCCTATTTCCTGGGAATTCATGAAACATATGCTGCTAAATGTGTCAGCTGTGCACTCTACTGAGTTATGTAACATTGGTAGACAAGTCTCTGAAAGGTTCAAGTTTCTCTGCCTTATCTCCCTTCAAGTCCTCTAATTCAGTAGGGAATAATAATAAATGGAGGCTACTCCATGTCAGTTAAGTGTTTGGCAGGGTATTAAAGAGATAGGTCTTGTCGTTCCCATTATAATGATGATGATTTTGAATTTTGGACTGAGCAACCTGCCCAAGATCATAGAACTAGTATATGATGGAGCAGAACTTCAGTCCAGCTATTTTTGATAGTAAAGAGATAAAAAGCCTGTGATATGGACACTTATGATCCTTGTGGGATATGAGTGCTTGGGTATGTAGAAGTGTACAGTGAAAAAAAAAGAGAGAATTGGCTATTGGAAGATATGTATTTGTGTAGAGTCTTAATTGGTCAGAACTCTTGCCAGAAATCCTGCTCAATCTTGCTTTAGCAAATAAATGAGTTTTATTGTTTTAAATCTCTTGCTCTAACCACTTCTGTTGGCCAGGCTTTCTTTTCTCTTGAAGATAGTGTCTTACATTTAACCAAGGAAATTTGCCAGAAATAGCTTCAGCTTAGTTTGTTCTTACAGCCTGTGATCACAGAGAAAGAGAGCATAATTCCATCTGAGTCACTAAGCTTGAGCCCCCAACTAATCACTATGAGCAGAGGAATGGAGTACTCTCATTAGCTCAGCCAAATGAGAGTACTCCATTTACCCTGGGGTTGAGTAAAATGGAAAGTAAGGTAAACCCAGTTAAAATACATGGGATGAGAGATATGGCACATAAAAGAAAGAGATGCTGGACAGAAAAATAATTTTCAATGCTAAGCCACTTAAAACCTATGGATGGTTAAGTAAGTCTTTCTCTCTAAACTCTGGTTAACTGATCTGTAAAATGAGAGTAATAACGTTCCTTGTGAGGTTGTTGTGAGGGACAAATGAAATAATAGAATAGAAAGAAAATCCATTGTAAAGTTTAAAGGGCTATGGAAACGTTTAAAAACCTGTTGTTTCTCTAGCAACCTTTGCTTTGACATATGACTGATTTTAGGTGAATCCTGAACCTTCAGGTATTGAACATCATGTACTCACTAAATTCATGAAAATATGTTTATTACCATTAGGATGCATAAGCTCTAAATGCTTCAGTTTGAAGAGTAGTAAAAATGAGAGCATTAAAAAGACCTGAGATACAGTTATTTATATCTCATGTCTGCCAAACTCTGCCAAAGCACAACTTAATTTCACGTTTGCCTTAAAATGTCTTTGCTAAAAGGTAAAAGCTGGATAACAAGCCTACAAATAAAAATAAGCAGAAGGTTTATACAAAGGGAAAATACAAAGCAAGAATGCTTACCTAAGGGACATATGGGTGAAAGCTAAGGTGAACAGAGTTTTTGCTTTCTAATGGTAAGTTGGAACTTGGCCTAAGGTTATAAGCCAAGGGAGAAAGCAATGCTTCTCTAAATGATTAAGACTTAAAATTACATCTTATTATAACACTCTAGCTAATCAAAGTGGACTTCAGGTGCTTGTTTTCTCAATCAAGAAGGAAATCTTGGATTTCTGCAGCTTCATGATTCAGTTGAAGAATTCTAATGTGTGTCTATGAGAAAGCTATCTTTAGAGATTTTCCCAGGTGATCATTTTCATTTCTTTAAAATGATTTTATATCTCTGAAAATATATGTTTGTTTAATAATCTGTATATGGCTTAGAATTGTAGCCATTGTTTTTTTGAATACCTAAAGTCTGGTAGGTTCTGTTAATATTAGTTAATGGAAAGATTAAAGAAGGAAATATAATCTAGTACTTGTGGGAATCAGACCTATACTCTAATTCTCATTCTGTCAGCATTCATTCAAAAAATAAATATATGAACACCAGGTACCAGGTACCTGGGTGCCAAGGATAGAGTTTTTCCCTTTTTCTTTTTTAAACAATGTTGTTGAGATATAATTCACATACCATACAATTCACTCATTTAAAGTGTGCAGTTCAATGGTTTTTAGTACAGGGATGGGGTTTTGAGCCAAACATAATTCTTGCCTTCATGAAACTTATTTACCATGTGGGGGAGAAACATGATAAATCAATACAATCATGCGATCACCATGATGGAAATTCAAGCAGGATAAGGGGACTAAGAAGGACGTTGGGTGCTCTTTTAGAGTGGGTGATTAAGGGAGAACTTTCCGAGGAGTTAATACTTAAGCTTAAAATCTTGAAAGAAGTGGGAAAGTGACACTTGAGAATTTGGGGAATAATGCTCCTGGAAGAGGAATTAATGTGTGCAAAGGCTCTGAGGCAGGAGCATGCTTAACTTATTTGAAAAAACAGTGAGGAGGAGAGGGTCACAGGAGAGGATTGAGCGAGGGATGGAGGAATGATAAATAAAAAATAAGTTGGAGAGCAAGCCATATGCTAGGTCATATGAACCTTATAAGCTTTGGTAAGACCTAGATTTTATTGATGTGTAAGGGGAAGCCATTAAAGATCTTGAGCAGAGGAGTGACACCATGTGGTTTATGTTTTTAAAAGATCACTCCAGCTGTTATATGGAAATAGACAGTGAATAGTAAGGGTAGAAACAAAGCACTTAGTAGATGACTGTTGTAGCAATTTAGGATGTACATGATTGTGGTGAGGTGTTGAGAAATGGCTATCTTTGGGGTGTATTATGTAGGTAGGGCTAAAGAATTTGATGTAATTTTTCTTCTATAGAAAACGAGTTGTAGATATGACTTTGTGAAGTGATGAATAGAGTAGAACAAGCCCCTTTTATGACATTTTATTAAGAAAAATTTCTAGTGCAAAAGTAAAGACTATAATGTGTATCCACCACCCAGATTCAACAATTAAGATTTTGTCAATCTTTTTACACTTAAGTGCTTCCCCCATACCCCCCCCCACTCTTTTCCTCTTCCTGGACTATTTTTAAACAAATTGTATCATATCATTTTACCCATGATACTTGAGTATATATCTCTAACAAATAAGAACTTTCAAAAACCGTCACAATATCATTAGTAACTTAGCAAATTAACAATAATTTTTTATTAATGTCTAAAATCAGTGTATGTTCAAGTTTTCTTAATTTTCTCAAAAATGTATTTTTACAGGTAATTTGATCAAATTCAAATTCAAAGAAGATCCACCCATTACTTGGTTAATATGGCTCATAAATCTCTAATCTATAATCACACACCTACTCTAACCCACTTATTTGTTGAAGATTCTCGGTCATCTGCCTGTAGAATTTCTCATATTCTAGATTTGGCTAATTGTACATTGTGGTATTTTTACAAATGGTTCTTTGTCCTCCTATTTTACTGATTACATTCTCTTTTTTTGGCAGGAGCAGGCAAGAATAATTCATAGATGGCACCATGTACTACCTATATCATTGTATCCAGGGGTATATGAGGGCTGTTTATCATGCTTTAGTGAGGTCAGAATTGATCAGGGGTGTGGTAGGTAGGATAATGAGACAGCATAATGTCCCCTCACCCCCACAAAAAATGTCCACACCCTGATCTTAGAACTTGTGAATATGCTATGCTACATGGCATAAGGGATGTTGCAGATGTAATTAAGGTTATAGAACCTTAAAATAGGAGGATTTGGATGGGTTCAATCAAATCACATGAGTCCCTAAAGGCAGAGGACCTTTCCTAGCAGAAGTCAGAAGAAGCAGAAGAAAAATTATGCAGAAGAGGAAGTCAGAGGGATTCCAAGTGTGACAAAGACTTGATGTGCTGTTCCTGGCAATGGCGTAGTGGCTCATGTGCAGGGACCGGTGAAGAGGGGCCTGAGCAGCTCAGGGCAGTTGCCGGCTGACAGCCAGCAAGGAAATGGGAACCTCAGTGCTACAACAGCAAGGAACTGGATTCTGCCAAATATCTGACCGTGTCTGGAAGCAGATGCTCCCCAGAGTCTCCCAAATGAGCCCAGGCCAGGTGACACCCTTGACCTTGCAAAACCCAGAAGAGAAAAACCAGTCAAGCTAACCTAGACTTTTCACCTTTCGAACTGTGAGATAAATAAATTTTTGCTGTTTTAATTGGCCACATTTGTGGTAATTTGTTATGGCAGTAGTAGAAAGCCAATACATGTGGGTTCGGGTGTTGTCAGCCTGGTCTAGTATGAAGTTCCCAAACCGTCTTTTACCTAACAGTTTCAGCAGCCATTGATGATTGTTTGATGTAGTGCTATGATTAGGAGTACAAAATGGTGACTGTTTTTTTCTAATTCTATTGTTCCTTTGCACTTATTAGCTGGAATTTTTTTCTAAAGTCAAACTTTATCATTGACTTTAGTTCCCTGAAATACATTTTGTACAGGAAAAGCAGGATAAATGCCTAATTTTTTCTCTTTATTAGTTTCCAGAATAATGACTTGGAGCTTTTGCTACTCTCTAAAGTGAGCAAATAGATTTTTTTTGGGGGGTTATATATTGTTATGAATTCATGGATTGTTATATATTTATTGTGTTTCAACTACATCACTGTCATTCACCTATTTTTGGTGTTTAAGTTGTCCGGTTTGTGAACAAATATTTCTTGGGTACCACCAAGGGGGAAAAAAAAAGTAAATTATGAGTTTATACTACATTTCTAATAGTTTATATTTAACTAATTTTAATTCTTGAAACTCTTTTTAAAGAAAGTTGGTTTCTAACAAGATTAATTTAACTTATTAGTTTTATCTATCTATTATCTAACAATACAAATATTATTACTAATGATATGATTACAGAATTTGGTTTCATTTGTTTGCAGTTTTTTGTTTGTTGTTATTGCCCTCAGAATTTATCACTCTAGGGAAGCACAACCAAAATACTGTATCTTGAAGTATTAAAAAATTCTTCACTAAGTGACTTGATTTGCCATTTTCTGGCTATGTAATCATTGCCAAGCTGGACACCTTTTGAACCCTGAGTCTCCTTATGTAAATTATACATAATAATTCCTTTCCTGAACAGTTGAATGATGACCTATGAGAAGCACACACAAAAAATGTTTGATATAGAGTTTGTGTTCAACAGATGTGAACTTGTTTTCCTCCTTCTTCCTTGGACAAATGCGTTTATTCATTCACTTGCTAAATGTATTATTGAGAATCATGTGCACTAGCCAGCAAAAGACTGCTGAACTCTTTTCCTCATATTGCCTACATCAGACAAGAAACTTGTAAGAAGATTAAAAAAAGTAAATTCACATAGTGCTATGACATGAAAAGAAACCAGCATAATGGGAGAAAAGTTGAGGTGGTCAGGGGCCCTTTTGTGCTTCAATTTTCTCATTTAAAATATATGCATACAATACTTATCTATTTATCTATCTATCTATCTACCTACCTACCTACCTACCTACCTGTCACCTACCTATCATTTATCTATCTTCTATCTAACTATCCTGTTTAACCTATTTTATAAGGCTGTTTGGGAAATTAAATATGTTTTTTGATATTTAAGTGTTTTGAAAAGTTGCTTTACAATTGTTTGTACCCTTTAGGAAAGGAACAAAAATGATAGTAATATGCAAGTCAGCACTTGAAACAAAGCTCCAAATGCCCTCTAGCAAAATAATAGAGAAGGAGGCAGTGTGAGCTCTTGTGACTTTTCTTCACAAGAAGCCTGAGTGAGCAGGTTCCCAACAGAGCTGATCTTTGTCAATTCAGTGTCCAAGTGAGTGTCAATTGTCAGTTCTTCTCGGTTCTTCCTACAACTTCAGTACCAGAAAATCTTTAAGTTTGCCTTGATTTCTTTGTCCCATCACTGGCATGCAACTTTTAGGGAATGAATTAGTTGTTCTTGTGATCATGTCAGTAGACAGAGCCCAAACAATTAAAATTTGTTCTTTTTCCCTAAAATGAAAAAAAAAAAAAATCTTCAGAGTCATCTATGATTAGAACAATAATAAGGCAGAAGAGAAAAGTATAAACAAGCGGCCACCAAACACTCAGGAAAGAGATGATTACCGTTAACATTTTTGTGAGTGTACTTCAGTACTTGTTTTCTGTGCGTGAGTGTGTATGTGTATGTGTGCACGCCCATGTGCAGGCTCATGTGTACATGCCTGTGAATGCTTGGATGAGTTAGGAATGCACCTGGCAGAAAATCAGACTGAAATGGATTTAACAAATAAAGGGATTTTTCTATTTTATCTTATTTTTAACTTTATTTTTTAAAGAAGTTTTAAACTACAGAGAAGTTACATTGAAAATATAGGGACTCCATATGCCCCACCTCTTCCCCTTCTTACATTTGATAACATTTTAATTAGTGTGGTACATTTATTACAATTGATGAACACATATTGAAGCATTGCTATTGACCATGGTCTATAGTTTACATTATGCTTTAGACTTTGCACTGCACAATTTTATAGGTTTTTGACAAGATGTATAAACATGCAGAACAATTCCAATGTCCCAAAAATGCCCCCATGTTACACCTATTCTTCCCTCCCCACAGAACCTCTGGTGACCACTGTTTTTGTATCAATGTTACAAGTTCTTCCATTACTATAATAATAATAAGTCTACTTTAGTCCATAGTTGCATTCCCCACTTATGTTTGTTCATTCCTCAATCTTGATAATTTTGGGATGGTGGCCCCCACTCTGCTTCCAATTGAGAGGGTGTTTAGACCCCATGGGGCAGATGGATGAAATTATCTTGCTTGCAGTCGTAGATACTCTCTGTTTTTTGGAGATGGGCATTGTCCATCATCATCATTTTGTTAGTTGTCCTGGGTGAGTTCGATGAACTGGAGAGAAGGTATTAGCTGCATCTCTGCTGAGATTCAAGTCTCAGCCGGCATATAAACAGACCAAAGATTTAAGTCTCTGGGACATATATTTAATGGGTTTAGTACTAGTTATAGGTTTAAATAAAAGGGGTAGAAGAATCATGTGTAGGGAAATTATAAATGAGTCTAACTCTGCTACACTGGGGAAATAGGTTAACATATATTCCAAGGTAAAGCCCACTGATGGGGTGCTGATTTCATGGGGTTGTGTGCCTTGCCTATAGTGTCCGGATGTCTCTATAGCCCTCAGGAACACTCCTGTTTGAGAGTTTGTTTACTGTGGCAGTTAGTGAGATCCTCCTGAGACGTGCATAAGGGTAACCTCTGGAATGACCTCCTGACTTACTTTGAAGTCTCTTGACCATAAAAACTCTTTTGTATTTAATATTTTCCCCTTTTGTTCAAGGTCTTTTTCCTGATGCATTGATGGTTGGTGCTTGGCAATAATCCCTCAGTGCCAGGGAGGCTCATCCCTGGGAGTCATGTACCACAGCAGGGGAAAAGTAGTGAGTTTGTATGCTGAGTTTGGCTTAGAGAGAGGACATATTTGAGCAACAAGGGGGTTTTAAGGAGGTAACTTTTAGGCAATGGATATTATTAGGCTAAGCTTCAATTTTACAAGAATAAAATTCATAAGTACAAGCATTAATTGTAAGGGCTTGTCATATTGGTCTGTCTTCTTTAATTAGGCATCGCCCATGTACTCTAGAAATTCTTACCACTCTATTAGAGAATATAGCAGGACTCTCCAGGATGGGAATATAATATTTTTTTGGTTATTGTGTGGGTCTCCACCACTGAGATAACAAAAATATGGAACACTTCACAAATTTGCATTTTATCCTCATGCAGGGACCATGCTAATCTTTTCTGTATCATTCCAATTTATATGTGTTGCCAAAATGAGCACCAAATATGGGTTTATATTCCCACACTTGAAGAACTCTGGAGGTAGGTGGTTGCTGATGTTGGTTAGAGGGTTCAACGGAGTCAGGGCTAAGTCTCAGCGCTTCTCTTGTTCCTCCAATTATGGTCTCACAATGGCTGCTGTAGCTCTAGCAATATTATTGGTAATCCAGGAAATTAAAAAAAAAGAAAAGAGAAATGTTTCATAATTGCCCCTTCCCCCTTTTTTTATCAGGAAAGCAAATGCTTTTCCAGACACCAACCTGTGCCTTGTCTCTATCTCTCCTACCACACTCAGTCATCAGATCATCTAAGTCTCATTTACAGTAAAAAAAAAAAAAAAAAATCCCACCTGATATTTCTAGTTGGATGGGAGGCTGCAAATATGGGGATAAACTGTAGCTTGGTGTCAAATTGGTCCTCTTCACCTGTTTTTGTAAATAAAGATTTATTGGAACACAGCTATGCCCATTCATTTGCATATTGTCTATGGCTGCATTCATGCTACTGTGGTACAATTGAATAATTGTGACAGAAAACATACAGCCCACAAAGCCTAAGGTATTTACCATCTGGCTCTTCACAAAATACCTACGTACCCCTGGCTTTGATCAATAATTATCCAATGACTAAGGCTGGACACGTTGTTATCCCAAATAAGAATGAGGTTTAATTAGCAAGGAGAATGGGGAAATGACAATGGGTAGGAATTTAAAATGAGTGGGATCACAGGGAGCAAAAAGACAAGGTTGAATGTAAACCAAATATATTAGTCAACCAACAGGGTGCTGCTGCAAAATACCAGAAATCTGTTGGCTTTTATAAGGGTATTTATTTGGGGTAGAAGCTTACAGTTACCACGCCATAAAGCATAAGTTATTTCCCTCACCAAAGTCTGTTACCATGTGTTGGAGCAAGATGGCTGCAGATAGTCAGCTTTCCTCTTCCTCTTAAGCCTCCATGGTAAGGCTCTCTAGGCTTTGTCTCTCTCCCTGGGACTTGATTCTCTCCAGGCTCAGCTACTTTGTTCTCTCCACAAGGCCAGCTGTGAACTGTCAGGCAAAAGGCTTGTCTCTTTTACCGGAGCCTTCTCTCCTTCCTCATGACCAAGCTCCTCTGTGTATTTACTTCCTGGGGCTCCAGCTCAAAAACTCCAATGTCCCTTCTCTGTGGTGCAGTTTTTCTCTGTGAGTCCCTGCCCTCCAAAGGGACAGGGACTCAACGTCCTACTGATATGGCCCAATCAAAGTCTTAATCATTATTTAATCAAGTAAAAGTGAAACCTCTGAATCCAATGTAATTTAATATGCCCAGAGGAAAAGACCAGTTCACAAACATAATCCAGTATCTATTTTTGGAATTCATAAATAATGCCAAACTGCTACACCAAGCTTTATAGGAAGGATGGCATATCTCTTACTTCATTCACTCACTCCTTCAGCAGTCTTTTCCACTCCTGACTTTTTTTCCTCCTGTTTCATCCACTTAGGTAATGAGAGGCTGCTCCACCATCTCTGAAGATTTTCTTCTTGGAGTGGTTCTCATGTCACTTATGTATACTTAGAGTAATTTAAGGCCATGTATTACATTCAATGGATCATTTATGTTTTCAGGCTTCTCTCTTATATGGGAAGAAAGATTTTACCCCATGAAGAATTATTTCAGGCTCCAAAGCACATGTAAAAGAGGATTCCTTCTTTTTCTTCTTTCTGCCTTCCTTTGCACCCTCTCTCCCTCCCTCCCTCCCTTTTTCCTTTCTGCCCTCCTTCCCTCCATTCCTCCCTTCCTTCCTTCCACAGATATTTATTACATATCTACACATTTCAGGCACTGTTTTAGTTGCTGTGAAACCTGCCCTCATAGAGTTTACATCCTACTGGGAAAAACAGAGTGTAAGCAAACCAACAAACAAATATATAATAAAATATCAAATAGTGATGAATACTTTGAAAAAAACTTAAGTGCATTGAAGGCCTGGAGTGTGACAAGGGAACTATTTTAAAGACAGCACTCTGGGAAGACTTTTCTCAGGAGGAGACTCTCCAGCCTGAAGGAAGTGAAGCAGTGAATACTGCCTATACCTAGAGAAAGGATTCCAGACACAGGGAGGAGCAAGTGCAAAGGCCCTGAGGCAGAGCCCTGATTAGCGCAGTCATGGTAAGCCAGGATGCCATGGCTACTGGTGAAATATAAGCAAGGAAGAGACTGCTAGAAGAGGAGATTGAAATCATAGCCAGGTATTAGATCACAGAGACTTATAGGCCATGCAAAGCACATGGAGTTTTTTTCCCTAATTAAGATGTCAAGCCATTGGAAGATTTTTATCAGGGGCATGATGTGTTCTGACTGATCTTTATAAAGGTCACCTCAGATTACTTTGAAAGAGAAAGTAATTTTCCATTTATATACTATAGAAATAGAGAATTTGCTGGTATATGAAAGTGCTTTGTAAATAGTTAATTCCCCTTATTCATTTAATAGTAAATATTGAACAACTCTTTTATTTTGGGCACCTTTTTAGGTTTTGGGAATAAAATAATGAATGAGACTTAAACGCTAACCTATCATCTAGGTTAGGAATCTATAAACTAATATTTGGTTCTTAGAAGTAAATAGACAATTATAAATAGTGTAGTAAGTTCTGTAAAAAGAGTAAACACAGGAGGATGTGGGAGCCCGTTGGAGAAGCCACATAATCCAGACTTATGTAGGTAGGGAAGTTTGAAGGAAGATGTGCTCACTTAAGCTGTGTCCTGATAAGCTGTGTTGCAGGAGGAGGCAAAGTTTACCAGGTAAAATACAGGATTCACAGTTAAATTTGAATTTCTGATAAACAACAAAGAATTTTAAAACACAAGTATGTCCCAAACATTGCATAGGACCTACTTGTACTGAAACATAATTGGTTGTTTGTCTGAAATTCAGATTTAATTGGGCATCTTATATTTTTTGTTTGCTAAATCTGGCAAACCTAGAGGAGACATTTCAGGGCAATTTCAGGTAGTTTGGTATGTAGGGAGCCCAGAGTTGACAATAAGTGAGTTGAGAGAGAGGTAGGTTGGGCCAAGTAGATTTGCTCTGCAATCTGGATCAAGTCCAATAGACAACTATTGAAGGGTTTTAAACAGGGAAGTAACATACTCAGATTTCAAATTTAGGGGAAAAATAACACAATGCTCTGGCTTCAGTGCAGTTGATGAAATAGGGGCTGGGTCAGGGAAATCATATCTTACAGAGAGGCAATGTAAATGTGTTGTCTTCAGGCACTCACTTTTTAGTTTAATAGTTTAATTTTTAAACATACTACTTCAGGTATTCCCTTGAGTAAATTTTTATTATAAGCTCTTACATATACTCTTTCTCATTAGTACAAACTGATTTTGATCTTATACGAGTGGAAAAACATCGAAAAGAAAATTTTAACAAGAAATACAAATAAGATCTCAAAAAAAGAGAGCCCCTGTCTTGCAAATGTCTCAGAACATTTTCACGGGAAGTAGCTCATTTGCCTTCACAATCTCGCCTCCCCTTCCAATTTAGTAGTTAAGTCATATTACGTGTCAAAAGCTATTACGTGTCAAAAGCTTCTTCTCTTTAGTTGTTCCATTTGGCCTCAACCGGGGATCCCTGGGAGTTCCTCTGCCTAGCAGTGTGCTAAGGGGTTCCTATGAGTCCAGGACAACACTGTCCTCTCAGCAGGAAAGGCCAGGACAGTTAGTGGAAAAGGATAGGCCTTGGCCCTCCTAAAATAGCCAAAATTTGAGAGTTTAGTCTGACTTTGAAAGTGATTCGTGAGTGTCAAATGTAATTTCTCTGGAGATGAAAACATAAACGGGAATTTATCATTAAATGTAATGCCACAGGCCAAAGATAATTCTGAAACATGATCCCTTCTAATAATTTTTCACCCATATTTCCTTTCTCTATGAGTGCTTTGGCATATAAAACCCATTTTTCCTACACCAAATCTTTTTCTTTAACCTCCTTCTCCTCTTTCATCAATTCTCTGTCCTCCCCCTCAATCTGCATGTCTCTTAATCTATTCTTTACAATTTCTTCAATAATTTATTTACTAAACATTACAGAATATCTACAATGAGGCATATCTCTTAGGAAGGTGCTGAAAATAAAAAGATAAATAAAATGTCTGTCGCTGCCACAAGATATTTAAAGTAGATTTTGGGAAGACAGAGAGAAAAGAATTGGTAGCAATTATTAAATGCCTACTAGATTAAAAGGATTCTTTTAAGAGTTTTATATCTATTGATTTATTGCATCTTCACAACAATTCTATGAGAAACTACAATTATTACCCCCATTTTACAAATGAAAGCCCTGAGGCACAGAAAGTTTCAGAGACATGTTTGCTGTCTCATGGTTAGTAGAAGAGCTGGACAAAGACAAGCAGTCTCATTCTACTGTTTGTGTTCTCTTTTTAAAAATTTATTGTGGTAATGTTTATATATATAACACAAAATTTCCCGTCTTAACCATTCCTAAGTGAACGTTTCAGTGGAATCACTATGATCTATTATAAAGTCTTTTTCATGACTCCAAACAGAAACTCTGTACCTATTAAGCAATAATTCCATGTCCCTACTCCCCTCTCCCCATCCCTTATAGCTTGCAATCTACTTTCTATCTCTAGTGATTTTCTTATTCTAGACATTTTATATGCTTGGATTCATACAATGTTTGTGTTTTGTGTCTGGTTTATTTCACTCAGCATGATACTTTGAAGGTTCATCCATGTTGTAGCATGTATCAGACTTCAGTTCTTTTTATGGTTGAAAAATATTCCATTGTAGGTATATACACTTTGTTTATTCACTCATCTTTTGATGAACACTGGTTGCTTCCACCTTTGGGCAATTGTAAATAGTGCTGCTATGAACATTGGTGTACAAATATCAGTACAACACCCTGCTTTCAATTCTTTGGGATATATATATACCTAGAAGTGGAACTGAATTGCCAAGTAATATGGTAATTCTAGTTTAACTTTCTGAGAAATTGCCAGTCTTTCATAGTGGCTGTACCATTTTACATTCCCACCAGCTATGTATGACGTTTACAATTTCTCCAAATCCTTGCTAACACTTGTTTTATTGTCTTTTCTTTTTTTAAATAATAGCCATCCTTGTGGGTGTGAAATGGTATCTCACTGTAGTTTTGATTTACATTTCTCTCATGATTAATGATGTTGAGCATCTTTTCATGTGTCTATTAGCCATTTGTATATCTTCTTAGATATAGAAATGTCTATTCAAGTACTTTGCCCATTTTTAAAAATTGGATTGTTTGTATTTTGTTATTGAGTTTATTATACTGGATAATAAACTCTTATCAGATATACGGTTTGCAGATATTTTCTCCCATTCTGGAGGTTGTCTTTTCACTTTTTGATAACGTCCTTTGATGCAGACAATCTTTACATTTTAATGAAGTCCAATTTATCTATTTTTTTTCCTTTTGTTGTTCAGGCTTTTGGTATCATATCTAAGAATCCATTGCCAAATCCATGGTCATGAGGGTATTCCCTTATGTTTTTTTTCTAAGAGTTTAATATAAATATAGGCCCCTGTTCCATTTTGAGTTAATATTTGTATACAGCTGAGGCTCCAGTTTCATTCTTATGCATGTAGATTTCCAGTTTTCCCAGCATCATATGTTGAAGAGAAAGTTTTTTCCCCATTCAATGTACTTGATACCCTTGCTGAAATCAGTTGGCCATAGAAATTTGAGTTTATTTCTGAAGTCTCAGTTTTATTCTATTGATCTATATGTCTGTTCTTATTCCAGATCCATACCCTTTTGATTAACATGGTTTTGTAGTAAGTTTTGAGATTGGGAAGCATGAGACTTCCAACTTCTTCTTTTCAAGATTAATTTGGCTATTTGGGGCCCTTTGTGATTCCATAGGAATTTGCAGATTAGCTTTTCCATTTCTGCAAAAAATGCTGTTGGTGTTTTGATTGTGATTGCATTGAGTCTGCAGATTTCTTTGGGTAGTATTGACATCTTAACAATATTAAATCTTCCAATCCATGAGCATAGGCTGTCTTAACATTTATTCAGTTCTTGATGTATGAATGATATACTTCAAAATTTTATTTTAAAAAAACATGTTGGAAAAAAAGCAAGTTGCATTTTGTCAAATGCCTTTTTTCTATCAATTGAGATGATTATGTGGTTCCCCCCCCCTTCATTCTATATATGTGGTATATTACATTGATTTTTCACATTAAACCATCCTTGCATTCATAGGATTTAACTTGGTCATGATGCGTAATCTTTTTAATGTGCTCTTGTATTTAATTTATTCATATTTTTTGAGGATTTCTGCATCTATATTTGTAAGGGAAACTGGTCTTTAATTTTCTTTTCTTGTGATGTTTTTATCTGACTTTGGTATCAGGGTAATGCTGGTCTCATAGAATGAGTTAGGAAAAGATCCCACCTGTATTAGTCTGCCAAAGAGGTGCCAATGCAAAGTACCAGAAATCTGTTGGCTTTTATAAACGGCATTTATTTTGGGTAAAAACTTAGTTACAAGGCCTTAAAGAGTTCAGCTCAAGGTTGCTTTCTCACCAAAGTCAGTTGCCACACGTTAAACCAAGATTGTCACTGATCTCTGCTTGGTCTCTCCTTCCTGTGCTTCCTCTTCCTCTTAAGGTTCCATGGGCCCAGCTTCTTCCCAATCTCAGCTGTAGGCTGGCATAGGGTTAGTCTCTCAGGGCTTCCTCTCTCTCAGTTGTAAACTATCAGGCAAAGGGCTCATCTCTCCCTGGGGCCCCAGGATCAAAAATGAAAGAGCTCTCTCTCTTCCTGTGTATCTTCTTGAGTGAGTGTCCCTTTATATGGGCCCACCAAGGGGTCAGGGACACAACCTGCATCATGCTGTACTGACATGGTCAAATCAAAGTCCTATTCTTAACAGGTAATTTAATCCAGGGCCCCTAAACTGAATCTACTACAATCAAAAGGTATCACACCCAGAGGAATAGATTAGTTTAAAAATATAATCTTTCTCTTTTGGGATTCATAAATAATCTCAAACTGTCACACCACCTCTTCAATTTTTTGGAAGAGTTAGAGAAAGATTGGTGCTAATTCATTGAATGTTCCATTAAACTCATTTATGAAGTTATCTATTCCTGGACAATTTTTTGGGAGGAGGTTTTTGATTACTGATTCAAGCCCTTTACTTGTTATAGTTCTTTGAGAGCTTCTATTTCTTCTTTAGCCAATTTAGGGAAATTAAGTATTCCTAGGAATTTGTACATTTCATCTAGATTATCTGATTTATTTGTTGGCATATATTATTTATAGTATTCTCTTATAGTCTGGTTAATTTCTTCAGGATAATTAGCAATGTCTCTGCTTTGTTTCTAATTTTACTCATTTGCACTTTATCTCTTTTTTTGTCAGTCTAGCTAAAGGTTTCTCAATTTTACCGATCTTTTGGAAGAACCAATTTTAGTTTCATTTGATTTTCTCAATTATTTCTCTATGCTCTATTTCATTTTTCTCTGCTCTAATCTTTATTATTTCCTCCCTTCTGCTAACTTTATTTTGTTCTTCGTTTTCTAGTCCTAGTTTATCAATATGTGAAGTTAGTTTATTGTTTTGAGAGTTTTCTGTTTTTTTAAATGTAGGTGTTTACAGCTATAAATTTCCCTTCAAGCACTGCCTTTGTTGCATCCTATAAATTTCAGTATGTTGTGTTAACATTTTCATTCATCTCTAAGAATGTTTTAATCTCTCTTATGATTTCTTCTTTGACCCATTGGCTGTTTAAGTATGTGCTCATTTTCACATATTTGTAGCTTTTCCAGTTTTCCTTCTCTTGATTTCTAGCTTCATTCCATTGTGCTTGGAGAAAATGCTTTATATGATTTCAATCTATTTATATTTATTGAAACTTGTTTTGTGTCCTAATACATGGTCTGTCATGGAGAATGATCCATGTGCACTAGAGAAGAATGTGTATTCCTTATTGTTGGGTGTGGTTTTTGGTATATATCTGCTAGGCTTAGATGTTTTATAGCATGGCTCAAGCCCTCTGTTTCCTAACTGCTCTTCTGTCTAGATGTTTTATTCAATATTGAAAGTGATATATTAACCTCAAAATATTATTGTAGAACTCTCTATTTCTCCCTTCTATTCTGTCAATGTTTGCTTCATGTATTTTTAGGCTTTTTTAGGTGCATAAATGTTTACAATTTCTATATCTTCTTGATGGAGTGACCTTTTCATTAATATGTAGTGGCTTTCTTTGTCTCTTTTAAAGGTTTTTGACTTAAAGTCTATGTTATTTGATAATATACAGTCACTCCAGCTATCTTTTTGTTACTATTTACATAGGACATTTCCCCCATCCTTTATTTTTAACCTCTTTGTGTCTTTGAGTCTAAGGTGAGTCTATTGTCAACAACATATAGTTGGATCATGTTTTTTAATCATTCTGCCAATCTCTGCTTTTTGATTGGTGAGTTTAATCTATTGAAATTCACAGAAATTACTGATAAGACAGGACTTACTTCAGCCATTTGCCATCTGTTTTTTTATTTGTAAGTATTACATCCTTTTGGTCCTTAATTTCCTCAACTGCTGCATTCTTTTATGTTTAATTGATCTTTTGCAGTGAAACATTTTGATTTTCTTTTCATTTCTTTTTCTGTATATTTTAAAAATATTTTCTTTGTGGTTATAATGGGTTTACATTTACTATCCTAAATCTATAACAACCTAGTTTGAATTGATACCAAATTTACTTCAATAACCTATACAATCTGCTATTAACCCATTTTCCTTCCCTCCCCTTATGTTGTTCCTGTCAAAAATTAAATCTTTACACATTTACCAAGAGCATATAACTATGATTGTTTTTTTGTATTGTATTTTAGATGATGTAGGATATAAAAAGTAGAGTTACAAATTAAGTATACAATTACACTGGAATTTACATTTCTATGTCCTTACCTTTATTATGGATTCTATTTCTTTTTTATTTTTATTTTTTATTAGAGAAGTTGTGAGTTTACAAAACAATAATGCATACCCTACAGGATTTCCATCCATCACCCTACCACCAGCACCTTACATTATTGTGTCACAAGATACAAATGATGAAAGAACATCTTCATAATATTACTGTTATCTATAGTCCATAGCTTAAACTTGGTATATTTTCCCCACAAACCATCCTATTATTAGCACATGCATTTGTACTGTATATTTGTTATAGTTCCTCACCTGGCTTCATATTACTGTCTAGTGATCTTACCTTTCAACCTGAAGAACTTCCTTTAACATTTCTTATAGAGCATGTCTAAGAGTCATGAACTCACATAATTTTTGTTTACCTGGAAATGTCTTGATTTCTCCCTCGTTTTATTTTTATTTATTTATTTTTTTTTCTTGGATTTTTTTTTTTTATTTGTCAAATGATATATAAATACATATGCATATATGTGCATTTGTTTACATAAATGTTATTA
>JAQZBX010017535.1:0-35472 GCA_029593785.1 Cabassous unicinctus | reverse complement strand
ACAATGAGATACCACTTCTCAACCCCTAGGATGGCTATTATTTAAAAAAAAAAACACAGAAAATTATAATTGCTGGCAAGGATGCAGAGCAATAGTAACCCTTATACATTTCTGTGGCATGGTAAAAATGGTAGCGCCTCTGGGTAAATCAGTCTGATGGTTCCTCAGAAATTGAAAACAGAATTACCGTAAGACCTGGCAATCCCCCTTCTTGTTACATACCCTAAAGAACTGAAAGCAGGGACTCAACAAATACTTGTACACCAAAGTTTATAAAGCATTATTGACAATAGCAAAAGGAAGCAACCCAAGTGTCCCTCAACAGATTAGTGGAACAATACATGATTGAGATTACATGAATGTAATCTCATTCGGCAGTAAAAAAGGAATGAAGTTCTGATGTACACTACAACATGGATGAACCTTGAAGACATCATGTTGAGTAAAATGTGCCCGACACAAAGAGACAAATATTGTGTGATCTCGATTATATGCAATACCTACAAGAAGCAAATATCACAGAGACAGAAAGCAGATTGTAGGTTAACTGAAGCAGAGGCGGGAAGTTAGGGGTGGAAGAAGTTATGGCTTGAAGTTTAATGGGTGCAGAGTTTCTGAGATGATGAAAAAGTTGGGGTAATGAATATTGGTGATGAATATTACATTCACAATATTGTGAATGTAATTAATACTGAATTGTACACATGAAAGTGGTTGAAATTGGAAATTTTGACTTTTTGATGTTACTACAATTTAAAAAAATTAAAACAACAACAAAATATACGGTTGGCAACCGTGGGAGGGGAATGACATTCATACACTGCTTCCCTCAAAACCTTTCATCTGCCGCTTGCCCTCCTGGTGCTGGCAGAGAGGAGGCTCAAGTACCAGCAGAGGACATGAAGTAGGAGCCTCTGGAAGCTGTTTTCAGCTCCGCATCAGCTCCTCCCAAGTGTCCAGCTCCTCCGTGGGGGGTGGCTCCCCTGGAGAACCGCTAGCAGGGTAGGGTGCTGGCTGGTGCTCCAGGACTTCTCTCTCCGCAGACCCGCCCTAATTCATGAATCAACTCTCCTCCAGGGCTTGCTCCAGCCCTCATCCTCGAGGTAGAGAAGAACCCGCTCCTGCTCCTCCCCGGAGCTCTTCGTAAAGTCATTCCAGACTTCGAAATAGGTCGCAATGTCACGGGATTCTACAAAGATGCCAAGCCCACGGTGGCGACAGGACCCAGTCCCCAGGGGCAGGAGGTAGTGGGTGTTCTCCAAGCACTGGAGGCTCTTCCGCCCCTTGTCCTTGGGCAGGAGGACCAAATTCCGCTTCCCCTGGTTGGTGAAGTACTGCTTTCGCTTGTCTTTTCACCAGGGAGTAGGCCAGAAAAGAGAGGAAGCCAAGCAGGGGCAGTATCCGCAGGCCAGGGGTGTCCCCGGGTACCTGTCCCCAGCCCGCCGGCGCTCCCTCTCCTCTTCCTCCTCCCCACACGCCTTGTTCGCCAGGGCGACCATGGCCCATTTGCTTTTGTAATGCCTCTTCATATTATTTACTGTTTTTCGTGTATTTTTTTTCTTTCTGCAAATGATTTATATGAGCTCTTTGCACATTATCATTTATCTATTATAATTGTTACATGTATCTTCTCCAAATATATTTGAAGTTGAACATTGAATTTAGTGCCTGTTGCCATTCTGAAGTTTCAAATTTCTATTTTGTTAGTCTTTTCCTTTATGCCTTCTGCAGGAAACATTAGAAATAGAAGGCCACCCAGTAATAGTAAAAATATACCTTTCAATTGACAGAATATGCAAAGTACTTGTTTTCTTTTACAATAAGTTGAAGTCTGCAAGTATGTATTTCTATACACTAAAAACTGGAAAGAATTTGCATTGAATCGGCCCTTAACCCAGCAAAGGCTCCTCTATCTTGCTGGTGGGAGGTGGCAGGGGAAGAGAGAGAAACATAATTTTGTGACTGGCTTGAATATAAATATTAGGTTACAGAATGAACACATTTAGTGTTGGCCTCCCTTCAGGGTTAACTGTAAACAACACAGCATCCCTGCAGGCAACTGATTTTGCCACAAAACCTCGGATTAGTAGGAATTCAATTACAGTTTACAAAGGTTAAGTGAAAAAAATGTGAATGCAGCTAAATTGTTCAATATCCTCCATTCAGATAAATGTAAATGTAGCAGGGGGTCCAGACTTACAGACAGGGTGACCTTTCAAGGAAGAAATATGCATTTTGACATCACTTTGTGAATCTCAAAGTGACAATGCTTAAGGAGGTGGGACTCAATTACTCTTCAAATTCTAAATTGTCTAGACTTGTTTTTTTTTTTTTTTCACTCTTTCTTTTGTTTATTCTTTTGGACTGTGCTATTAAGTAAGCAGTCAGTTTTTAACCTCTGTAGAAATAAGTTGTTTCCTCTGCCAGAGACTTTCCAATCCCAATTCCTTAAGCCTTGGTCAGAATGACAAGAATATATCAAAAGTCAAGAACAGGAATCTCACTAGCAAAGAAAATACTGAAATCCATGTTCCTGTTTTGGTATTAAAAATAATTATAATAATACACTGCTCCCTGAAGGCCAGCACGTGCTTGATATTGTGTTGAAATGTATGCTATTAAAATACTTTTATCAAGCATTTTTGGAAACTACTGTTTTGTTGTGCTAGATTCACAGAACTCAAATAATCATAATGAATTGAACTTTCAAGATGATTACGCACTTACAGCAGTCATTTTCAGAGAGTAAAGAGTAGGTAATAAATTTTTAATATTTTATGCATCACAATATTTAAGGAAATGGAAAACAAAAAAAAGATAAAAACAATTTCCTGTTTGTTTTTGTTTTTTTAATTGGGGTTTGTGGATGACCTGAGGGGATGTTCTTAGAAACTATTAAAAAAAATACATAGATTTGTTTTTCCCCTCAATACACACGTTTCTAGTACAAACTCAAGAGAATGTTTGATAATTAAATAATGTGCACTGTGTTTCTATTTTAACTCCCATATTATACTATACATTTATTTCTTTACAGTTAAGACCTCAGCTCTTCTTTGTATGATAAAACCTGTAAACAAAGAAAGGACATCCACAAGCCATTCTTTTGAACTTTTTGGGTGTTGGAGGCCAGTGAGCTGTAGGCTTACATACATTAGTTGAAACTCAAGCAGCAGCCTTCACTTTAGGGGAAAAGAAATCAATTTAGAACCTTCTAGATGGAAACTTTGCCCTTTTGTTGTTGCCTTTCTTCTTAGAAAACAAGTTAAAAGGTACCATTGGCCAGGTTAATTGACTTACAAGTGTGTGTTTTTAATAAGTGACATAAAGTATGTCAGGCTGCTGAAAATTGCTTTCAGTGCATTTTTTAAAAAACCTGTTGTCAACCAGATTAAAGTTTATTGTTCGCTTGTACATCCAGTTTTCAGATGGTAATGAAAGACACTGAATTGATTTGCCATGCGTAAAGAGAAAGGGGTTGTGTCCTTTGCTCTCTCTCAATGTGCCTTTCCCTCTGGCATCTTCTCCTGACTCTATTGCCAGCAGTTTGCCCAGCTCTGGACTTTTCCACATGCAGAACTGTTCTCATAGGCTTTTCTTTTTACACTGAGACTTTCTTATGATGAAGAGAGTAAGTGTCTAAGTAGTGTTAGCTCACTTCCTATTATTATAAAATTGTTATTTTGAATGACATTACTTTAAATGAAGGCCTTTTCTCCCAGGAACTTAGATCGTTCTAGAAAGAAATATTGTTTTCTTTTGTTTTTAATTGGCAGATATAAAGCCGGCACAACTCCCCTTACTCCTCAATTCTCAACACGACCTTTACAGCTTCATTTCCCCCCACATAACTGCTTCACAAAAGGACCTAAAATAAGATTTTGGTAAACAGACTCAAAATATTTGGTTTGCAAATCATCCAATTTATCTTCCAAAATTCAGGAATATCGGAGGAATATAAAGGGATGTCTACAAGTTGTCACTGAGAATACAAATTTACACTTTACCTGACTAGTCCAAAACGACGGTTCATTTTGGAATTTGAAATCTTAAAACATTATTACTGTGTTTCCACACATAAATGTTAAGCTGAAGCTTTAGTCTTCTCTCCAAGGCTCAACTGACAAAAACACCTCTATGAATGAGGAGCAGGCAGAGGATGAGGTAGCTTCCTCATCTTAGAAAAGCTCTGGTCCAGTAATCCCCTCATTTCCTTTAAACCAACTTTGCTGATGAGAAGAACATCATAACCAAACTCAAAGGATCCCTAATCTGATTTCTACTCTGACGTCAGAAATGGCCTTTCTTGAGTTCTAGGTATTTGGGTTAAATACCATTGATCAAGATGCATTTGTTATTTTATTGTCAGTTTCCCCACACTAGAATTTAAACACCAGGAGAACATGAACTTTATATACTTTTGTGTCTCTGGCACTTGACATAATTTAGGTTTCAACAAGCATTGTCAGATTAAGGATGATTTCTTTTTGTTTATTATTTTAGTTTTCCAAATGGATGCCAATGCAAAGTACCAGAAACGTGTTGGCTTTTATAAAAAGGGATTTATTTGGGGTAAAAGCTTATATTTCCAAGGCCATGAAATGTTCAAATCGAGGAATCAGCAGAGATGCTTTCACACACAAGTCATCTGCTCTTGATCCTGGTGTATTGCCATGTGGTGAAGCAAGATGGACGCCCATCTCTGCCAAGGTCTCTCCTTTCTGCAGCTGTAGGCACACCTGGCCTAGGGCTTGTTTCTTACAAGGTCTCTCTCTCTCTAGGCCTCTCAGGGGCTTCTGTTTTCCTGCAGTCCTCTCTTTCACGTTGCAGAATCAAATATGCCAGCTACCTTTTCCCTCTGTCTCTCCTTTTCCTGTGTCTCTGTTTTTATCAGACCTAGCAAGGGGGTAGATTCACGCCTCACTGACATAGTCTTATCCAAAGCCCTAAGGCGATCTTTTCAAGTAATCTTATCAAAGGCCCCTCAACTGAATTAAATACAATGGGTATCACACCCAGAAGAACAGTTTACAGACATAATTTTTCTTTTTTTGGGATTCATAAAATAATCTCAAACTGCCACACATATATTAATTATTCCTGAGGAAAGCTTCTTTGTCCCAAATATTCTAATGTGAATAGATTGGTTGCATAACTTTCCTCTCTGCCAGTGAGGCCAGAGCAACTTCCACAGGATGTTACTGCAGGTTGGAGTAAGATTCTAGGAAAGGGGATATGGTTCACACAGCAGTGACAGATTGCAAAAAGTAGTGGCCAACCACCCCCAATGTACTGTGGAAGGCAGGAGCTGCTCAGTGGTATCAAGGTCATGAAAAGGGTAGGGGTTAAAAAAGCAGATAGCCCAATCAAAATACTACATGTGAAAAATATCAGGGAAAGTATAATTATGAAAACAAATGTCTTCCATTAGAAGACAAATGGAAATAGGAAGAGAAAATATAGGACTCACCAGAGTTAGAAGCTATACTACTTCTAAATGATTGTTTGATAGAGTAGCCAGATGACAACATATGGGAATTTCAAGTGAATTTAAGGAAGTGGGAAACATTTAGAAATAGCTCCTCAGCTAACACTGAAAATATCACATTTTCAAACTGACCTCCTGTTTTCCAGAGTCCTTGTGTCTCCATTATTACCTCTGATTCTCTGGAACCAGCTCTAGTAGCATGGTATATGTGTTTGTGTGTGTATAGGGAAGGGGATTGAGAGCACACTCAGGTAAAGTGGTTCTCTTTGCCTTGGTGTTTTTATGGAACTGGACTGATAGAGGGCCTGGGTCTCTGTTCCGATAGTCATGATTGAAGCCATTTGTGACAAATTTGCCCCATCTCTGCAGCCTTGTCTATATATCCCCATCTATACATCCCCAACTGTACAGCCTCCATTTATGTAGCATTGTCCGAAACCAAACCTCCTCCTAGGATGGAAGAATATTCAGGGAGCCCTAAATTGGTAATGCAGGCAATCCAACATCAATCCACCCTTGCATTCCTTATGCTCTTAGTGTTAGTAACTGGCTTTCTCCTAGTCCCTAGGCCAAAGATTCCTTGGATTTATCCCAAGTCCAGTGCTGGATTCTTGAGTCAGCTACAGCTTCCTAACATCCTTGAAACTGACCAGCCCGGTCTTTCAGTGGGAGCTTTGCTCTTTCTTACCTCAGCTCCTCCATTATTGCTTTCCTTGCTGGGAATTCCTCTCTAGGAATCCCTTCATTGGTCCAAAGCCAACAGGATTATTAGGGTCTTCTCTGACTGTGTTGTCTTTTTCCGATCTCTCTGTTATTTATTTTCTATTTCTTAGAGTAAGGGCTAAAACTGTATAAAATGTATGCAATAGTTTGCAGTTCCTATGGCCCTTCCTTGATACACTATCCCATTTGTCATCATAATGGGCTTGGAAATGGGCTAGGCAAGGCTGATGTGCCCATTCGGGGATTTAATCTCATGGCTAAAGACACCTGGTCAGCTTTAACACACAGGTCTGCTGACTCTGTAATACCCCCATGCTGTCCCACTGTACACTTTCTGAATCAGGAAGAGGTCAAGCAGCAAGGAGAGGGAAGAAGTTTTGGAAGAGGTGACTTGGAAGAGGTGAAAGGTGACTTTCAAACAGGGCCTTGAAAGAATCAATAGCTCACCCTAGACAGGAGACCAGCATAGAGTAAAGCAAGGAAACAACCAGCAGGCTACACGCTCTGAAAACAAGGGGTGGGAAGAAGCAAATATTTGTGTATTTGGATTCTTGTGGGGAAGTGGTAAAAGATGCTGGTGGGTACAGTTAATTTATACATGCATATTTGTGTGTATGTGTATTGTGTGTACACACATGATGTAAAGTGGAGGAAATGCCAGTGAGTGCTGACAATGGGAAGTTGCCCAGGACAGCATTCCATTCCCAAATTTTTCAGCTGTCAATGACAAGAAGAGCGATGCTATTGTGGAAATAGTACTAGCCTTGTAGTAAAAAAATCTGGTTACTTTTCAGTGCTGCCACTTGCTAGCTAAGCAGTACTTGGCAACATCACCTTCCTGAGACCCACCCTTATGAAATTAGATGTGATAAAATAGCTCTCTCTGCAACATATGCAACTATAAGGGGATTCAAAGTAAAATGAGATAATATGTTTGAAAGCACACCGTAAGCTAGAAAGAGCTCTATAAATACAATCTTATATTCTCATTTTCAGAAGTATCAACATAAAATCATGGTGGAAGAAGTAATGCACACACATGTTCATGAGTGCGCACACACACGTGACACTTGTTCAGATGCAACACTGTTAAAGTTCATTGTTCCCTCCCTCTGAGCTTCAGCATTCAACAAACAATTCCCCTTGACCTCCTGGAGGTGTCCTGGCCCTGTCCCACACAGTCCCAGCCCCTTTCAGGACACCCACCCCCTTTTTGCCTTGCTCTATAACTTTGCCCCCAACCTTGATGGAAAACAAAGGGCCCTGCTTGTTGTTCCTTTCAGAACACAATCAACGTAGCCAATTGGAAGCCACATGAATAATTTAACCTCCCGGCAGGGACCGGACAGGATCCGAAAGATGCAGCAGCTTCCCAAAATTAATAAAGGCTTTTATAGAGCCATAAAAAGCCATAATTCAATCATTTTAAAAAGGGCACTGAACACAACGCTTATTAAAGGCTGGGTGCCGCTGAGGTGTGCACAGAGAGACCAGGGACGCTCACTCAGCAGCAACGGCCCCGGTGCACGCCCACCCCCTCCCCCGACAGCCAGATAACCTGACCCAAGCATTTAATAAGCAATATTTACTGATGATTTTTCCCTGACTGTCTCAGTCAGGGGAGAGGACTAATAAAGAGCATGATTGAAACAAGGGAGGATTTTTTTTTTTTTCTATTAACAGTAAGCAACTGCACTGGGAGCAGAAAAGCCACCTATTTCTGGACACAGATTATATTTTAGCTTTAGTCTTGCCAAGCACTTTGGGAGTGGAATCGTGCAGCCCTCTCTACTTCTTTCAGGAATTTGGGGAAATTATGATACATGCTTTCTCTAAGAATCAAGTTTCCTTGCTTGTAGAAGTAGAGGATGGGATCAGATGTTTGTTCCCAGATGAAATATTCCATGGTTCCAAATTACCATGTTTCCATAGTCATGTCCACAGAGGTTGGGGATGCACAGCCTGTATATCCAGGTGGCTCATTTACTAGTGCAAGTTCCCCAGGCTCAAAGAGGCCAGGCATTCTGTGCTCAGAACTCAGCACTCAAGTTGCATAGTCTGTGCACTACACAAGGTGCCCACAAGAGAGAGCAAATAGGGCTGACAACAGCTTGCCTCAGTCCAGAGAAAGGGGCACTTTTTTGTGGTTCTTCCCCCTGGAGGAAGGGGTTGAACTTCTTTCCTTGGTGGTGGTTGTTTTGTTTGTAATTCATCCAATGGCACCATTGGTCTAGCAGTGCACCTGCTCTGACTCCAATCGCAGAGCTCAAATCTAGTCCTGTTCCTTGGACCTCGGAATTCTCACAAGTCATCTCTTGCCCGAGCCTAAGTCTGCCTTTAGGAGAGGCAGGGAGCAGGAGTAGGAAAAGGTTGGAACATGCTTCTTTTGCCACAAGGCAGGAAAGTCTCAGGCCCCAAGGATCTTGGAATATTTGCCCCAAGCATTCCTCTCCCTGACCCATTTCTGCCTTTGCTATTTACTGGGACAAGTGTCCCAGGGCTGCTGGAAAGGATGCATTTTTAGCAAACAAAGCGTAAATAAATAACAAGCTGTGCTGCCAAGAAGGGTTCTCAGTGACTTGTCTGACCCACATAGCTCCCTGTGAATCTGTTCTCCTACCTGTCTTCCAAAAGTGTGAGGGAATGTGTCTTTGGGCACCACAGATAGTAGGTGATCTGCCCGTTTGCCTAACCTCAAGTGACAAAGTGCTGGTTCTCATATATCATAGCCTTTCCCAATGAGGATTAGGCCACACTGGGCCAAGGTTTTACTAATGAGACCATGCATAATCAATAAGGGTTGGCTGACATCTTGTCAGCTCCATCACTGTCACCAGGGGGGCGAAGGTAAGACAGCGAAGAGGTGAGGCCCGCTGGCGACCCAGCCTCTGAACAGATGAACAGATGGTCTGCACTGGATGGAGCCACTGTCCCTGAAACAGGTCCTACTGTTACTAGAAGAGAAGATAGGTGCCTGTGTGCATTCATCCATTCTTTTGTCCATTCCACAGATAGTTATTGATGTGTTAGATTTTTTTTTAAAGTGCTGCTCTTACAATAGAGGATGGCACAGGAAAGGACTTTATGCCTTTGGAGCTTATATGCCACTGGGGATAACAAGAAGGAAAGAAAAAGAGCAAGGAAAAGAAAAAGAAAAAAGAAAGGAAATGATACCAGAGCAGAGAAGAGAAAAGGAAAAGGGAAGAGAAGGAAAATAAAAACATATAGATAATATCAAATAATGTTAATTTATAGGTAAAGATTTAACATAAAGCAAGATGAAGTAATAAGATTCAAAACCTAAGTTTGAGGAATCAGAGATGACTTCTCCATGCACCCCTCTCCCTCCAACCACACATATGCTCCCTTCCGGGCTCTCATCAGTCTGATTCCAAGGTTTTCTGATTCTTAACAGAGGAGTAGAGTCCACCTGGCTGCCATTAATGGCTTAGCTTGTTATGAATAATTATGCCATTTTCTTATTTAAAAATTTGGTTCTGACCCTCACCTATTTATAGTCACATACCCTTATTAACTACATAAAATTTTCAGACTGTTTCATTAGATCATGAAGGTATTATATCCATGGATTTATTTATTTATTTTTAATGAATATGTTTCCATTCAGTTTCTTGAGGTACAAAATGAAGTCACATTTCTTAGTAAGTTTTAAATAATAATATCATATTCCTGTTTAGCTCATTAGAAAAATGCATTTCTCTCCTCCCCAAATCCTTTGTATTCTTATATCCAAGAGAATACTTTATCCAAATAGCAAGGCTCTTGTGCAAAGAATTTCAGATGTAGGAAAGAAAAAAATCAGTGGCATTTATTTTCCCAACATTAGTGACTCTTGTCAGCTTGGGTACTACTAAGATAGCTCTTCACTGTACACTCAAAGCCCGTGTCCTCAGACTTTGCTGCAGGTCTAGGGCTTGCTGGGTCAGGGGAAGCCTCTGAATACTCTTAAGTCAAAATTTGCCTGCAGACACCAAATTGAGGCCCAGACATTGATTCCAGGTCAATAGCCCAGCTATCTTTTTCCCAATGATGAGTTCCCCTTTGGGGTAGAGAGCCTTGGAATCCTTTATCAGCTGTCTCCATTGTGCCTCCCCCATCTTAACCATTCATCGAAAATTCAAGCTATGAGTCAGCACTCAAGAGTAAGACCCTGTGTCTTTTCTTCAGGCCTCATTCTGCTTCTCTTTTTCTTCAGAATTCAAGCAACTTCTGAATTCCTATCACTGGAGGGTCTGACACCAAATGGAAGGGAGTGGTAAGACAATTATTACCCTAAGGTCATCCCTTTGCTGGTCTCTTGAAAGAAAAAGTGAGCGGGCTGGAGATCCCCATTGCCTTATAACTCCATCTTTTAAGTGCAATCCAAGTTTTCATTTTTTCCCAGCTATCTCTAAGTTATACATGTGACATTGAAAACTTTTCAATGAAAGAGGCAATGTCTTTAATATCTTTGACTTCTCCAGCCTTCTGACATTTATTTAAAGAGGATACATACTTCCCTTTAAAAAGCATCATTTAAAATATTAATTTCATTTTATATAAGTCAAATTTGTACAAATTAGTTCTTCAGGATTCATGAGAAAAATAAATAATGAGGGTAGTTTAAAACAATTGTATACGTGCAACTTGCTTTTCCCATTTTAAATTAAAATCTAGTTTTTTTAGTCATTCACTTTTAATATATATAATGTATATATTATATGTGTATTTACATAAAAGTCAGAGTCATACACTGAAAAGTATTGTGATCTGAATATAGGAGGATTTTAGAAGACTTGTGTTCCAGAATCAAACATTAGGAGTCTGGGTTATCTTAGACAAGTTATAAAACTTTTCAAAATTTGAGGTTGTTTCCAATGTTTTTCCCTGATAGGGATATATTAAAAACATTTGGTGAAATAGTAGGTTTAAACTTTTAATGAATAGCTGTCTGAGCTCAGTGAGTTCCTCCATCCTCCTAGGAATGGATATATGAAGAATCAATCATCCTTTTATAAAAATCTTTCCCTTGGCAGATGCTGTGGTACTTCATAGAGTAAATAATTTAGTAAACAGATTTCTGTTGATATCCTCTTGGAAGAAGGTTAAAGGTCGTTATTCAGATAATGCACACACTTTTTCACTAAGACCTCCCAAGTATAATATTTCTACTTTTCTTGCCGTATACAATTATGGTTTTGATGGGAAGAATTTCAAATAAGATTGTCAGGCTCGTAGAGGACTGACTTAGAAGAGGTGAAGCCGTTCTCATCACATCATTCAACATACAAACCTCAATCTTTCCGTGGAACTTGAGGTCAGCTGCTTAACTTCTAGGTCTCCTTTCCTCATTTCTACAAACCAAGGAAGACCACCTTTTCATAGTAGTATGTGTGTTTGTGTTGTATGTGTGTGTGTTGGGAAGTATTATTCAACTCAATGAATATATATTGTTGTAGGCATTGGGGATAGGGCATTCAACACAGTAGACTGAATTTATGTCATTATGGAGGTTATATTCTAGTGACAAAATCAGGGATAGGAGAGGAGGAAGATAGGGAGAGAAAAAATAAAAAAAAAATAAAATGTGATTTTCTATAAGAAATATATACAGTATATTTGGGGTATGTTAGGTAAGTGTTATGGAGGGATGTGAAACAGGCAGGGAGGTCTGGAGTGTTGGGAGAATGGCAATGTTAACTTAGATTGTAAGGGATGCTCTCATTGAGAAAGTAAGTCAATACCTAAAGGAAGTAAAAAAAAAAAAACCAAAACTTGTAGATACTGGGGGAAGAATGTTCCAGGCAAATGGAATCAGCTCAAAGGCCCTGTGGTAGGACTATGTTTAGGGTATTTGATGAATAAAATAATACCAGTGTGACTGCATTGACCAAGAGGGTAGGATACAGAGAGGACATCATACATCAGAAAGGTAAGGCAGTGCACAGAGGTAAGGGGTGAGCTTGAGTAGGATCCTGTGTGGAGGTAAGAAAAACTGGAGAGTTTCTTCAGGAAGAAATATGTTTTAACAGCATCCTTCTGGAAGTTGTGATGAAAACACACTACATGGGGCATGGCAAATGAAGGGAAAGAATGATGGCAATGAGGAGGGTGTAAAGGAGTAGTCACATATAGGTTTATTAGTATGTATGGGTATATTGCATACCTCAAGTGTGTGTGAGAACTTATCCTGTGATATAAGCTATGAGAGTTAAAGTTGGGAAGGCTTTTCAGAAGAGGTAAGGTTTGGAGTATATATTTTAAATTATAATTTGGATAAAGGGATGTAAAGAGAAAGATACTGGATTCTCTGTTAAACATGAAATCTCAATGCCATTCTTTTTATCCCATTGAACAGAAATAAGCTACTGTCAAGAAACTTATTCCATGCTGTGATTCTCTCTGGAAGTGAGGGCAGGGGAGGGAATGCTTAGTTTCATAACCATAATCTATACCTACCATTGAAACTGAAGAGGACATCCTCATCGTCCTCACATGATTTTCCATTGCGTAAGACATCAAGAAACATGGTGGATGGGAGAATTCTTTGACCCTTTTTGATATTTTGATGCAGTTTCACTCCAATTATTTCTGCAACTGATAGCAACCCTTCTTGTATTACCAGTCCACCCCGTTAACACATTCTTTGAATTTTCAAATGCTTGCAAGTACACCTTATTATTTAGTAAAACAAGACTTTACGAAAAGTTTTTTTTTTTTTTTTTAACCTTTTGAGTTTGAGATGTTATTTCCCCACATATACCTGGAGGAGCACAGTCTTATCTGAATATATCATCAGTTGACCCTAGACATTAGCCGATTTCTTCCTTATATGTCACTCTTGGCTCTCCCCCCAGACAGGGTCCAGATTATGTTCTGCTTGTCTTCGTTGCTAAGAACAAGATGTAAATGGCTCTAATCTCTCACAACACGTATATACCATGTCACGGTGATTCCAGATTTGGTGTCCTTTCCTTATAAAGGCAATTTGCATTTATTCTTCATTAATGATCTCTCCTTTGGTTACTCCATCATATCTGGGGAAAAAAAATAACTTCATCTCATCTCCATCTTTGGCATGTAACCCCATGCCAAATCACTTATTTACAAATCTATCATTTATTTTAATTTAGACCAAATTTGGAGAAGGGTTAGAACTGTACATATTTGCTTCTTAAGACATTTGCCCTTTCATGTCTGGATTTCCCCAAGAGTCTTCATTTCACAAAAATCTTAAAATATCCATGCTGACCCCACCAGGCCTTTCCTGTAACCTCATGTAGATGCCACTTCTCTAAAGCACGTTAATCACGAACGTAGCCTAACACAATGGGGGCAGTGAATTGGTTTCTGTGATTTGGACTATGTGTAATAAGGTCTTTCTCCCCACAAAGTCTTAGGTGAAATCTTTGTAGCAAACAGACTCTAGTCAGTGTTTATATTGAAATTATACTGCCTCTACAAAACCATTGTGAAACTATTGTTTAATTAATAATCAATTAATTTAAATATCGGTTAATAAGAATTTCATGTTTTACTCTTAGTAATATTATTGTGGCATGTAATTGTTGTTGTTTTTTAGTCAGTCAGCCAAGATCTGATGAGTTCTAGATTGTTCTAGAATGATCATGGCATACCTCCAATAGAATTCAATTTCTAAAGCCACATTTTTATAAGGAATTGAACAATCTAGAGCAAATATCCAGATGAGAGTGCCTGAAAATTGTATCATATGAAGAATGACTCAGTGTACAGAAGTACTTAGACTGAGGAACAGAAGTGCTTAGATTAGGAAAAGTCTGTGAAGATTTCTTCAGAATCTATAAGACTGTTATTTGGAAAAGGGTAGTAGTTTATTTTACCTTAATCCAAAGGAAGAACTCATTCATTCATTCCTTCATTTATTCATCCAAGAGTCATGATCACCCAATATGCACCAGGTGCTTGGATTATATAAATGAACACAACATGCAAAAATCCCTAACGTTGTGGCTCCCAAATTCTATCAGAAGGAAATATCTAATAGATAATAAACATGGTGACTACGTAAGCTATGCAGTATTTGAGAAAAAAGCAAGGGAACAGGGATAGAGGGATGTGGAATTCTGGAAGGGTGTGTGTGTGAGACAGTTTTAAATATGATCTTCAGAGTAGGCCTCACTGGGAAGGTGAGGTTTGAGCCATGTCCAAAGCAGGTAAATGCAAATGCCATGAGGCAGGACTATGCCCTGCATTTTTAGGAGCAGAAGGAAGGCTGGTGTCACTGCAAGGCAATATATGAGGGGAAGAGTAATGTGAAAGAATGGGAAGGAAGCAAATGGCTTAAGGCCTTGGAGACCAATGTAGGGACTTTAACCTGAGTGACGTGAGGAGCCACTGTGGGGTTTTGAGCAAAGCGACGATAGTATCTGATATATTTCACTTGGATCATATTTGATGTTGGGTTGTGAATGGCCTGTACAAAGATATAAGTAACAATGGGCAGATCAATTAGGAATCTTTGGCAGTATTCAGGAGGAGGAGGATGGTAGTTTATAGCAGGTGGTAGCAGTGGCCATGGCAAATCAGTGTAGTGTGTAAGATCAAGAAGAGTAAGGATGGCTAGATTTTTGGCCTAAGCAACTGATCCCTGCCCTACGAAATTAAGGACAGACTTCAGGGCAGAAGTTTTTGAATCAGGAAAATAACATTGGAAGAAAACTCGGAGGTCTCCTGAGTAAACCAACATTTTTTTTAAAAAGTCAAAAAACAAAATTCAGTACCATATTCTAAATGTATGAATAGCAGTAAAACATGGATACTTTCCTCAAGGAGATCAGATCTATTTGGAAAGAGAGATACATACATAATTTTAAAGAAATGTATAGTGGAATGGAAAGAGATGCCTGAAAACCCAAAGTGAGAAAATACAATCTATGAATTTGGACATTTTGCTAAACATTACTAAGTCTCATTTTCTCATTTGTAAAATGGAAATAACACATCCCACATTATATGCTTGTTGTGAGAACTAAATGTTATAATTGGTATACAATAGCGAGCACTCATCTTCTTGCTGCTCTGTCTCCTCAGAATTGCCTTTGTCTCCCAGCCTCCCTGCCCCTTTCACCTCCCATGTCTGTCCAGAGCAAGCCCATCAGTTTCCCACCTCACCCACCCATTTCTAACTTTATTTTGGGCTTCAGAACCTTTCATGTACATTGTCTCTGTACTTCCTTGCTACATGTGAAGTCTGGCTTATGTCTGGTAGTGATGCATCTTTGGAAGCATTTCATTATGAACGCTGTTCCTTGTCTCGTTCCCCCAAACAAAAGTGGCTCAGATGGTTTATAATTTATAAGCCAAACTTACTTTATAAGCTGGCGTATTATTTGCTTTGCAATGAGACTGAAAAATCACAAATCTATCATCAATTCTCAAGAACTTCCTTCAGGACACCCAAGCTATCTCTCATTCTAACTTTTCCTGGTGTTCTTTGCTGATGGCCATTGTATTAGTCAGCCAAAGGGTTGCTGATGCAAAATACCAGAAATCTGTTGGCTTTTATAAACGGTATTTATTTAGGGTAGAAGCTTACAGTCACAAGGCCATAAAGCATATGTTACTTACCTCACCAAAATCTGTTGCCACGTGTTGGAGTAAAATGGCTGCAAGGGTTCAGGCTTCCTGGGTTCCTCTTTTCCGGGGCTCATTTCTCTTCAGGCTCAGCAGCTCTGCCTTCTCCACAAGGTCAGCTGTAGACTATCAGGCAAATGGCTCATCTCTCTTCCCAAGTCCTCTACCTGTGTTTAATTGAGACTTCTCTCCTTCCTCACGTATCGGCTTCCCTGTGTGTTTACTTCCCGGACTCCAGGATCAAAACTCCACCTAATTCATCTCCCTTGTCATTTTCTCTGTTTCTCCAAAGGGGTGGGGACTCAACATCCTACTGATGTGACCCAATCAAAGCCTTAATTATAACTTAATCAAGTAAGCATGAACCTCTGAATCCAATACAATCTAATGTACCCAGAGGAAAAGACCAATTTACAAACATAATCCATTATCTACTTTTGGAATTCAAAAACAATATCAAACTGCTACACCCACTGAAACTCAAAAAGTGCTACCACTTTCAAAACCTTCAACACGTGATTCTGTATGACTAGATGGATTCGATTGGCTTCAGATGGCATCAATTTTACCACTTCACTTTTCACTTTTGTCCCATGGGGCTTTGCAATTAACAGGTGCTCACTACACATTTAACATTGTTAACATGTTTCACCTAAAATCTTTGAGCTCATCTTTGATAGTCTCAAAATTCATGATAAGGACTTTTCTTAAGTTCCTAGCTGCATTCTTTGACTTCTCTGGCTTTCAAGAACATTTCCAGTCTACTTGAGTTAGCCAATTCCTGCCTATGCCTTAAAATGAAATTGCTCTAACTTAAACCTCCTGAATTTTAAAGTTCCTTGAGAGTATGCAACATTTGTGGTCAAGTTAAGGCAAACAAAACTAAATAAACTAAAATGAGTGTTTCTCATCACCTCGTGCACCTCGGCTACTAGACTTGCTCATCCATGTCAGACTCCCCCATAATGTCAGCACATTGGGGCTCCACCAAAAGGAATATGTAAGGGGGAAACTGTGCAGGACTCAGTACCAACAGGGCCCTATTTTTCATCTGACTGGTTAGGAATGATCTCCAGGGACTGGCAGAACTCACACAACTAGCAAAGTGAGAACAAACAACAAGGATGATTTTCAATGCCAAAACTAAAATTTTTGGACGTTAAATAGCAACCTTCACAATGAAGCTTCCTCTAACTGCTTCTTTCTCTGAACTTCAGCTTTCTGCTCTCTCTAAACTTCAGTGTCTTGGCATCATTTTAGTAATACTTATCCCTGCCTATGTTGTTGGAGTCACCAGTTTTGGAGTCACAGGATCCAGGAGGGCGATGGACATTTGCTGCCTGAGGCAAACAGCTTCCCTTGTCCTGACAGCATACCAGTTTCCTTAGGAAATTACTTGCCTGCTTTTGTGTGAAAGCTCAGCACATGTGTCCATCCAAAGGCTACCTTCCTGCTATAAAAAATGAAGATGTCCCACAGACTCCTTCCACCAGACCTTTCTGTTCACTGCCCAGATTTAGTCAAAGGTTGAAGGCAATGAAGCTCTCAGTCTTTCTTTTCTATGACATTAGGCCTTAAGTATTGTGCCACACAGACAGATGACATCGCTGAGATTTGTTCATTCCATCAGTAGGATGTGGGTGCAATTGGAGAGCATTTTTCCTCTTCACGTTTCCAGGTTCCTATCTGCTCTGAGCATGCTCTTTCTCTTGTCTAAAATCTGAAGCTTTCCCATAGCCTTTCACCAAATTCCAGAGCTTTCCCAAAGCCTAGCATTAAATTCTCTTTTTGTGTAAGTTAGCTAGAGTTTTATTTGTTAATTTTTTTTTCTGTTTGTTTGTAACCCAAGAACCCTAACTGATACAGAGCAATAAGTATGTCTTTTTAATTATGACCTCCACAGGCCTTGGGCCTAGGAGGCATTCTGTAAATGTTTATTTAATGAGTGAATGAATGAAAGTTATTTTAGTATAAGTGGAAGGATGAGACAACATAAATGAGCTTCCAGACTGAGCTGAAAATGGACCCTGCATTGTCCTTGTTTCCTTTGAAAACACTTTCTCTTCTCTGTCATTTTTCCTGCCGTGTTTTCTGGTTTTCAGTTGTAATTTGCTTTAAAGATAATATCACCATGTTTCTTTGAACTGAAACTATCTAGAAATTTATGGCCAAATTTAAGTTTGGCATAACAGGCTTAATGTTCAGCTTTCCATCTGTATTCTGTGCTTGGCAAAAACCCAGGGAAACTTGGGATTTTATGCTCCTACATTTTATAAACCAGTAAACACAAAGGTATTGGAATTGTATATCTTCGCAGGAAACATTTTATCTTGTGCATAAGAAATATCAAATTGGACTCTGGTGTAGGCAGCTAAGGGATTTGTGCTACTGCCTCCCTTTAGAAATGTTCTTATTTAAGAACTAATGTCTGTGGAAAGTGATGATAAAACAAAACAGCGATATACTTTGTTCAGTGTTCCCAGCTTGTCAAACTCTTTTCACAAGGATTCTATCTGGCATCTTTCCAGTGGCCTTGAGGTGGTTGGGGCTCATGCTACCATCTCATTTTATAGAGATGTAGGATGGAACCCCTAGACCTGAATGATTCTGAAGGTTACCCTGCCAGTTAATGCAAAGTCATGACTAGAATTCAGATTTCCTTTGAGATCATCACCAGATATGAAGTTAATGTATTTTTTGATTGATCCATACACTTATCCAATAGAATTTTGTTTTGTTGTATGCTTTTTCACCTGTTACATGCCAGATACATTGTAGGCTCTGGAGACATAGCAGTCAACAAAAATGAAGGAGTCTCTGTCTTCAATTTCAACATGGAGGCAGCTGAGCATGGGACTGAATATTCCTAATTCCTGAGAACTTCATTTGATCTTTTGGGAACCTCAACCAAGTCCATCCTGAATATGAATAACATTGGCAGTAATCGTGATGCTGAAAAGCCGTTAGAGACCACTCTCTCATCATGTGCATTTCTTCATGGATCTTTAAATATCCTTATCCTCTGAAGGAATGCTCTGTGGTCCCTATGCCTCTAAATAACATGCTGGTTTCCTGTAGCTTTATTTCAGTGACGCTGTCAATAATATCATCATTCTTCATGGCCACTCCTTCCAAGACCAGTCCATACCTGGGCATGCCATCCTTCTGTGATTCAAGAAGCAGCCTTACCCTTGCTTAAACTCTGAGACCCAATTATAACAGAGTCCAAAGTGGGGTTAAGAGGCAACCTCAAGTGGAGAATTATTGAATCAGTAGCAAGAGGTAATAAATATGCAAATCTCTCCTTTCAGAAGCCTTATTCCAGGCCATCTAATAATGTCTCCATATTTCTTCATGTTATTATTTTCTCCGCTGCAGGGGAGTGGGGGCTGCTTCTGCAGCAGTGCAGTTCTGCCTTCCCACCTGTTTATGTTTACTATATGGCTGCCTAGGGAACCTTGCAGAAAATAATGCTTGTGTGAGCCATTTAGTTGACTACATGTCAAAAAAGTAATTTGAATCAAAGAGTCACTAACTTAATTGATGGTGATGGCTCCATCCAAAAACAACCAAAGAAATTGATGTTGTGCAAATTGCACATATATTGCTCTTGAATTTGTGAGCATATTCTTGTTTGTCTTGACAGGATTCAAATTATCTTTTGGACAGCTCAACACATTACTTAAGATGTGCCTGTATGTGAATTTTAGCTGCTAAAGGGGGCAATAACAACCTTCCTGTGAAATTAATTCCCATGACTTGAACTTCATCTTGCCATTTCTTTTACTCATTCCCTGCACATACCCTTCTTATCCCTTTACAATTTGTGTTTTAACCTCTAAGTCATTCTAGTCATCATGGAATACAGACCTGTCGTCTTTTCAGATCCCATAGAGACCTAAGGTCTTAAGGTGAAAAAAGGATGATGCATCATAGTTGATGTTAAAATTTTGAATTACAGTCAAAGCAGGAATTTTTAACTTTTTGGATACATGCCCATCAATGTTACTGGGCCTTATTCTTGAATTATCATTGGAGTTCTTGAGCAGTACAGGATCTGCTCATTCTCGAATCAGCCTGCACAGCCCTGAAAGTACCAGACTTTAGATTATGGGCTAAGGAGGCGAGCCCAGCAGCCATCACACCAGAAAGACAGTCAGCTGTGTGAGCCAGAGGGCCATGTCAGGATAAGGGAAAAAGTAACACAGTCAGATGGCAGTAGTTGGAGTTGTTTACAAGAGGATGTCAACCTCTGGAGAATATCTTCTATCAGTAATGCTGTCCTAGGCATTTCTAATGGGTGCTGTGGTAGAAAAATTTAAGTTTATTTCTCTACAACTGAACTTAGCTTTATTCTTGAGTCCAAGTCATGTGAATAATGGACATTTTAAACTTGTTGACTCAAACTCATTTTACTTACTTCTCTGTTTCCTTTCTTCCTGGAGATAATATAAATTCCCAGGGTATGGTGGAGATGTCTTAGGGGAACGGGCACCCACCTCTGATCATTGCTTTGCTAAATAGTGCTAACACAGGGTGTTAATAATAGGGTAGGTTGGGGGAAAATACACCAAATATAAGATATGGACTATAGTTAGTAATAATAATTTGATGATGCTTTTTTATAATTTATAACAAATGTTTCACAACAAAGCAAGGTGTTAATGGTGGGGTGATGTTTGGGAGCCCTGTATGGTGTTATGAATGTTTGTTTTGCAAGTTCACAACTTTGACTATACACTTATGGTTTATATTTGCTCATGTATGAATGATATACTTTGATTAAAAAAAAATAATGAAAAAAAAGTAACAGTACCATTTCAGGATTTCTTTGATTCATTTGGCCTGTTTAACAAGTGTGCATATGAATCATCTGGGATTCTTGTTGAAATGCAGATTCTAACTCAGTAAGTCTGGGGCAGGGCCAGAGCTTCTAACAAGTTCCCCAGTGATGTCAATGCTGCTAGCCCATGGGTTACAAGGTTCCATGAATTATCAGTTATTTATTTTTTTCTTGACTGTGTTTCCCATATTATTCTGATTTTATAACAAGTCTCTATAATTACCAGATATTATGGTTGGTTGGTAATCCAAAATAAATGGAAGGTTTTTTTAAATTAATTAAAATTTTTAGAAATATGTACTTTTAAATAAAAATTTTGTTTGCCCCAATCCACTTAAGCTTACTTAGTGACTATAAATAATTGTGCATCTATTACATAACACAATACATTTCATACAACTTGTTAAAGAAAGATTTTAAAGCCCTTTCTTTGGCAAAGTCATTTTTTAATGCATCGAGTGACATTTAAATGTATGGACACAATCTAATGAAAAAAGCACCTGTTGTTCTAGGTAGAAAGTCACATCAATATGAGCATTTGAATGTACTCTGCATCATTTACTTTTGTCCCATAAACAGGACCACACTTGTGGTTTCAGGCCTTTCTGTCCTCTCCTATAAAGTAGATAAGTTGGAGGCCCCTTCAGCCTCCTCTCCACTAGGGTGCTGGCATGGCTGCTGTCCACCTGCTGACTTCCTAACTTCCTGCTCTGACATGGGGTGGGTGTGAGCTTCTGTCTTTGCCTCAGCTCTCATATGCCCCTTTCTTTCTGCCCCACTCTCTGCAAACTGTCTACCTCCCCCTGCAGACCACCCTTCTTCTTTAGCCATCCCGACACCCACCCGCCTGCTCTGCTGTGGGCCCTACAGAGTAGAACAGGCTAGGTTAGGGCTGGGGGGAGGTGATTGAAAAGCAAATGGGCTTAAAGTGAAATGACCAAATGTCCAATAAGTGCTGGTCATACGTTCCATGTTTCTTTACACTAAGCAACCTCACAGCTATACAAAACAGAGTTTCTGTCTGCAAACACTTGTCTTTCATTTCCAAGGAAATTTTGATGGCAAAATGAAAGTCATTGTGCCTTTTTTCTTCCAAGAGACATCTCCCAAGCACCATTTGCTGTTCTGCTGGTTTTGTTGGCAGTGAAAAGTGCCAAGCATGGATCGAGTCTGGGCCCTGTTGAGGCACAAGAACTTTGGCTGGCCTGGAACACCACCATCACCAAGCAAAAGCCCATCTCTTCTGCCACTGTCAGCAGGAGAGGGCTGCAGAAATGCAAAAGGTTTGCATAAGAAAGCACCCAGTTGTTAATCCATTTTTGTAGCTAAGCTTGACCCCCAAAATTTTCTGAGCATCTCTAAAATACTGAGACAACTATTTGCTTACTGAAGGTAGAGTCTAGAAGCTGGGAGTTAGCTAAAATCATAATGAAAGTGACACTCCTCTTCCTTCCCAAGGCCACTGTATTTTTTGTTTTTTTTTGGGGGGGGGGGACAGTAGGACCGCAGGATGTGAGGCCTCGACGTGCAAAGGTAGGTGGGCTGGTTATAGTCTTATAGGACTTTGGGGAGGCCTTTGAGATCTCAGACTCATTGCTTGTGAAGTCTTCTCCAAGGCTCTTTCCGCGTAACAATCTTTTTTTTTTTCAAGGAATGAGGTCTGAAAATTTGTCTTACAGCTGAGACCAGAATGAGAACACACAAATAAGCCCAGAAATAGACATTCCTCAGAAGTCCCTCCATAATTATGACCAAATTAAGCCTCAGTCCTTGCTCATTGCTGTGTACGTGGAAATGAGGAAATATTTATTTCTTGGCCTCCTGAAGTTCTTTCAAAACTTCTGCAATAATGGAAAGGGTCAATTTATAACAGAGTCCCTAACTCATAAATCAATCTTTAAAAAGGTTAAGAGAATTAAATTACAAAATTGAAAGTCACCCCTCATTTCGTAACAGCAATGAAAAGAAAGACTATAAGCTCCTAGAGGACAAAAAGATTGAAAAGATGAAAGTTCCCTAATACTTCCTAATAAATACTTCAATGGATGTTTTGTGTTTTTTAATTAACAGTGATCCTCAGCTGAGGCCTGTGGACTGTTGAGAAGGAAGAGTGGGCATATATGCATGGGAATATCAGAATCTCTGGGTTTGGGGGCTGGGGAAAGGATCTATCAAAATACATGAAAACTCTAAAACATGGCCCCCATCCTAGCCTGATGATACCTAGAATCACAAGCAACATTTCCTAGAGAGTAGGTTGAGGCTCAGTTAACAGATAGAGACAGAAGACTTAGGGAGGTTGGGGGAACTCCCCAAGGTCTTGTGTCAGATCTCAGTTGAGCAGGTCCCCCACCCTAGAAGGACTAGGGGGCCCTCCCATGCAGCTCAACACCACTCAGGCCTAGGAGCTTCTTAAAATGAGTAGATGTGTTCACGTTGGATTAAAACTCTGGTGTGTTTGTTCCTGTAATATTATGTGCAGTGCCCTTTAGATGGAATGAAACAGAGATGCAGAGAGAAAGAAGACAGAGGAAAGGTGAGAAGCAAAAATGGGAAAGGAGCAGAATCTAAAATTAAAATCTAAAATATCAGGAAAGGGACAGAAGATTAAGTACAGGCTTGCTCAACAAATCTCCAATATTAAGTCTCAGAGGAACCTGTTGAAATGTGAAAGAGGTAGTTTTTTTTGGTTAAATCTTAGAAAGATCTATGTTAAAAACTCAGCAGATACTAAACTTCTACTCTAGGGAGGTACAGGCAAAGGAAAATATACTTAGTTTCTAGAAAGATGGACACAAATTCAGGCATGTTGGCCACACTCTGGGTTGAGAATGGAAGACGTACCTTTGGAGATATTGTCCCTAACCATTTTATGTGGCCATCTGGGAGGACAAAGTTGCAAAAGCCAATAGCAACAATGTATAAACAAATTCTGGACTAAGTTGAACATGAAGATGATTCTGGAAGGCCTTGCCATATATTCTTAAATTTTCTATCAAAGTTGACATGCCCTTCTTATGCTGTTGAAACAAATACATAAAATGTGCAAAACAGACCAGCTAAGAAATTCACTCTCCTGGCATATATAACTTGTGTTACATTCCCCAGCCGCTTTCATGTTAATGATCCATCTCCAAATTCTCTAACCACTATCACTCTGAACCTTGGGAGCTGTACTACACACTGGAGGTCCCTCTCAAGTGGAGCAAATCTTTGCAGACAGAATGCAGAAGGTCTTTTTGTTTGTTTTTTTCCAGAAATGGGTCAGGATAGTTTTGGCTATTATGTGGAAGTTCTTCTGTTGATGAGGTACATACACAGATAGCCAGCCAAAGAAGAATGCATGAAACAACTCTGTTAGAGACACCTGGAAGGGGAGAGGGGGGAATGAGGGCAGTGGAGGGGCCTGGGACTTACCTAACATAGGCTTCCACAAGCGGCAGCAGGAGTGGGGGTGGGGGGAAGTAGGGGTCCCAGGCTCTTGCCCTTTTGTTATCCAGAGGGAAGTAGTAAGACTTTCCCACGGATACTGTGGATTGGCAATTTAAAAATATATGACGTGAAAAGCATAAGTGGCAAGACCCATCTGGATAAGCCAGGGGTGGCTCTTACCCTTCAACTCATATGGAGGTACAGGCCTTACTAGTTGCAATTATGCACAGGGAAGGGTGACAAAAGTGGTGACTCGAAGGGGTACTTATGACTAACCCGGTCAAGATGATAAGGCACCAAATATAATTTCTTTGATCCCGTTACAAGGATCACTCATGCTATGTGATTCTGGGAGACAAACAGAACAGGGAATATTCTTACAAGGGAGGCAAGCGCAAGCCCATTCCTTGCTTTTTTTGGTCTGATCATGTTTATACTGTGTTGAATCCTGGACATAGCATTCATTATGTGTAACCATGTGCTAAGGGGATATAAGCAGATGTGCCTTATGGCAGCTTCTGAGCATTTTGCTGAAAAGATGGCTGTGCATGTCCTTTGCCTCTTCTCTGTTCTCTGTTTCCATCATGATGACTGAAATGAGAATGCAAATGCAGGAGTTCTTGGACCATAAGGCTATACCATAGAATGTGAAATAGCAAATTAGAAAGACTTTGGATCCCTGAGAACTTTATGGAGCAGAGACACCATGCCATTCTTAGGCTGCCCACTTACAGACATTTATATGGGAGAAATATAAGCATATATCTCGTTTAATCCTACTATTATTAGGGATCCCGGTTACTCACAGTTGACCTTAATTCCAACTGCCGTATTCACCAAAACTATGGGATGAGGAGAAGAAAAAAGTTAAAGGACCCAATGGGGGGGGGGGTGGCTAACCTAGCATAAGAATTTCATAATTTGATATCAAAGATAAAAAAGGAGAAGATGGAAGAGTAGGAGGAGAGGAGGAAGAGGGAAGGAAGAAGTGGAAAGGAAGTAGGGAAGGAGGAAAGGTGAGAGAGACAGAGAAAGAGAGAGAGAGAGAGAGAAAGAGGGAGACAGAGACAGAGAAGAGAGAACTGAGAACTCTGATTGTTATGGCAGAATGATCCTCTCTCATCAGTACCTGGGCTCAAACTTTTTAGAAAGTCCTCCTCTGCCAGGAGTTTGGACATCGCATGAGTAGCCAGAGCAGAGCGTGGCTGATGAGAGCATGCTGAAATTTCAAATAGCATGTTCTTACAATCTGATTTTGGTTCAGTATGCTACCCTTCCATTTTTAAGTTTCCCTGACCATAGTATGGTCACTGGGCTTCACACCTGCTTCCTTCTCTGTAGGCGACTCGGAATAAGTGACTGATGGTGATTTCTGTATGTGATTTTTAGCACTAGGCATATTAGCTAGACACTTAAAGGAAGCACCTGTGATGCTCTTCATCCAATATCCTGGTGAAGTTTGTCATTGGAGAAGGGGTATTGCTAAAATGTGTCAGGCTGAAAGCAATATATCCTAAAATTCTATTTTCAATTTTTACCCATGTCTGCTTGGGAAAGGAGGATCTCAAAGTCTTCTATAATATAACCCTCTATATAGACTAGAGCTTCTTTCTTAGATGTTTTAAGGACATTTTCATTTACAAATTTATTTCACATTTTCTAGGAGGTAAAACTTCCTTATATTTGTCCTAAATTTGCTTGGCCTTATTTCCTTTCCTAGCCCCCATTTTATCTCCCTTCTCAGTCCCTTCATTTCTTCATTCCTTCCTTTTGTGAAATTCTTTCCTGATGATTTATTTTTGATATTATGCTCATTTAGCATTTTCTAAAAAGAATATTCCTTAAAAAGATTATTTTTTGGCATTATCAATTGCAAGGACATGTAGGTTGAGGTTTTAGTCTTAATAATCATCACTGTGCTTTGCTTTCTCTCACCCAGGGAAATTGTATGGCATGGTACATAGAGAACATGGATTTGTAGGAGTCAAATTGACTTGGATTAGAATATGTCTTTTCCACTCACCAGCTCTGTGACCTTAAACAACACACTTGACTTTCTCAGCTGTGTCTTTGGACCAATCCTGATCTGATTATTTAATTTACTGAGCAATGGCCAACACTTTGAAACTCATCACAGCACCATTCTTGATGTTTATTGGGCTTAACTATGAACCCCAGTTTTAATTTTTTTCCTATGCTCAACTTTCCTTTTCCAGTTCTTTTAGGTTAGAGTTGTCCCCATCCAGCCAGTCAGCCAACCAGCCCGCCAGCCACCTATCCATCTTATTCTTTCATAATTGTTTGACTAACATCATGTGCTAGACACTGTGCTAGATCCTGGGATACATAGGAGGAAGACATCGTCTAGTGTGAATGACAACATAAAAGTTGTGTTCACAAGATGCTATATGGCCACAGAAAAGAGCTACCGTGTTGGTCTTACAGATTCTATGAGAGGCTTCTTGGAAATGAATTGATCATGAATGGAATGGGGAGAAGCACAAGCGCATGACAGAGAGAAAACAATATAAGAAAAGGCACACCTAAGTAGCTGAATTACAGTGGCAAATCATTTGCTGCACCTTGAGCCTTGGCCTGGATCCAGCTACCTACCTGGCATCATCGTCCTTCTAGGTCTTGAGCCCTGCCTCGCTTCTGATGGATCTTCCTGGTGTTCAACTATACCTGCCTGTTGTGCTGTCTAACTCTCCAAATATTGAGAGATATTTGCCAGATTGTCCATTGTGGTGCTCTGCTCACTTCTTAGGACACCCCCTTGGCCTCTAACATAGCTCACAGGCACCCACGATAAAACGTCCTATTTTGGAAGACTATCCTTCACCTCAAGAGCATATTTATTTCAGATCTTGATCTTTTCCTGTCAACCCCGTAATGCTGCAGTACATTTGAGAGCATGGCCCAAAATGTGGCAGTAATATTTGTTAGCATATTTTATAAAACTCAAAACTCCATTTCAGATTCCAAATTCTGAAAAAAAGGCTTCTTTCAGGGTTCATTTATTGATCAGAATAATTCACATTGACTGGATAATCTCTGGCGCAAAGCCCCATGGTAAACGGAAAAAGAAGACTCTGGTGCACAGAATATAAGTGGGATTCTTAAATGCTAAGTAAAGTTAAAAGGGAACTAGCAATATCTGATTAAAGGTGGGGTTCTTAACAAGGGATCCATGAGCTTGAGTTGAAATTCAAAAAAACATTATTCTTGTGGGGATGTGTTGGTGCAGGTGTGATATATTGATTAAATAATACGCAGTATAGTGTGGACTTAGTAAGGAGTCCGTGGTTTTCACCTGAATGGCAAAGGGGTCTGTGGAACAAAGCGGGTTAGGAACCCCTGGATTAGAGGTAGGGAGAAACTGAGAAGCTAAATATGCACTTCTCCAAGTTTTCACCCCTCTGTGGTCAAATTTGATCAACTGTCCCATTTAGTGCAATGGTTTCCTTCTCTCTGTGAACCCCTTGGGGCTGCAAAGGAGCTTGGTTCCTGATCAGCATGTCCTTAGCACTGAGCCCTAACTGAGCTCAAATAAATGTTCTTCCATTTTCCTGATACCTAAGATTCCTCACCATAACCTTGGTTAAAATTTGTAATTTCAGGACAAGGAAGGAATGTACAATACAGCTTAGAATGTCTTTCCTCCTTTCGACTGCTACAGAAGCATTTATAACTTCAAAATTTTTCCTAAACATTATTGAGTCTAAAATGTCTCACTGACTAACACCTCTCAGCTTGGAGGGCCCCTATCTTAGTTCATCAGTGCTTACTATAATAGCAGCAAATATAACATCTCATTTTTATATGATTTTATTGTTCACAAGCATTCTCCGCCATAGTGTTTGAAGTGAACTGCAAATCAATCCTTTGTGTGTGCCGAGGCAGGTAATGCCATGTTTGGTTCAAAACTGGGGAAACTGAGGCTCAGAGAAGGTCAATGTTTTCCCCAAAGGCATCCCAGAAAATTTGATTCAGAGCCTGGTTTGGCCTCTTGCTTCTAGAACATAAAACTTTGGTCTCCCAGGCCAGTTCTCTGTAAAACATGCCTCATCCTTCTGTGTTTGCAGTAGCAGTTGCTTTTTCTTTTTTAAATAGCAAACTTCTTTCCCTCTGAGTCTCCCACCCCCATTCCTAGGGGCTAGCATATAGTTCTACATACAGTGTCTAGTGCATGTGTTGGCCAACTGAATACATGAGCACCATAGTAAAAATTATGTAACTCATGTGAAAGTCTCATACTGTAGTAACCTAAAGGAAAAAAAAAAACACTTTTGCTTTCAGCCATGTCTTTCTCCCACTCTTTCCTTACTTTCTGTCACAGAATACAGACAACAGCATACTCTCCTATCAGCATGGAGACCACCGGGATGCTCCTACATTATTCAATTTAACCACAGTGGCTTCCAAGAGGAAAATACCTTGACTGAAGCTTCCCTGGTCTGCATCGCATGCACAAGCATGAAGGATTTCTTTGCTGTCAAGCTTTCAGTTGGGAGCAAAATCCCCCTGCTGAGCTCTGTTGCTCACTGCAACACTTAAGATATGATTTGGCACATGGAGTCTTAGGTGTCTCTGAGCCAGCACTTCTCTTTCCATGTGCCTAAAGCTCAGGCAAGCACAAGAAATGGAATTCTTGATTATCAGCTGGCAACAGATGGGGCAGGTCCAGAGAGCTGACCACCTGTCAGCACATCGAAAGATAAAATCATTGTCCTGCCACCAGTGGGCCATGCCTTTGCAATTGTGTTTCTGGAAGAAGAAATATGTCTTATTGAATCATGAGAAAAACAAATGAGAGAGAAAGGGGAAAAAATAAAACAACTTCTTGAGACCCTATTAAAGGGGCTATATTATGCTGAAGGTTAGAGTTTTTAAAAAATTATGAAGCAAACACCATGATGCAAGGGCATTCAATTTTGCTGAGGTATCATAACTCAGAATTTTAAATATATACTACAATGGAATATAAGATGTGAATTGTGCCCCATAAGCAGGGCAACTATAAATACTAATTTAGGAGTTCTAATGGAAAGTGATCACTAATGCCAGGGCATGCTAGTGAAGAAAGATCTAATGGATAAGAAAATGAGAAAGAGCTAAAATGTAAAGAAAGCTTGGCATGTTAAGCAAGACGGGGAAAGCACCAGGTGCTGGCAAAATTATGAAGTGGGGAAAGTTTATCTCCAGCACTTTTCCCACTTTTATTTCTGTTCCATTCATTCAATAAATGCTCACTGAGTGTCTATATCGTGTGCCAATCCCAGTATCAGGCAGGTTTCTCATCCTTTTTGGCAAAGCCATTACTCTCTTGACAAAGCTCATTTCTCTTTCGTTAAGTACTCCTCCATAATGCCTCCTGCCTGATGGATGATAAAATAATGCAGAGGTTGTAGTTTGAAAAAAAAAAAAAAAACTATTCCCAGGTTAAGCCATTTCAATTCTGTTAAAAATATACACCATAAAGCCCATACCAAGAGGTGATTGAAAATAGATTTGAGCCTTGGGTCCAGCTGGCAAGGTAAAGAGAGAATGTTTCTATTTACCTGCTCCGCTCATTTGTGGGCCCATGCTAGAGGCAGAGGCTTCTGGTTACCCTTCTATAAACTTTCAGGAACAACCATATTCCCCAACAGCACTGTGTTCACAGCTCCCTGCTCCCCTGCTTCACAACCCCTGTGGGGCTCCTGTGTATGCTCCAAGAAGGCAGAGTCCCCATGTTATCTATGTTATCACTCACTCTTCATTACTTGTCTGAGTCAGAGATGAGAAGGTACAATGCATTGCCATTCTATACTCCTTGCAGATTGCTTCCCTCGATTCAAGTTTATTATGAAAAATTGTAGGCAAACAATGACTGAAAGGGTAAATAGTTGCTCCTACAAAAGAAAGGCCCAGCTGAATTGACAGAAGAAATACCCGATGCTTAAAATACCCAGAACAGATTCAGGAGTGGCAGAGACGGCTGATAAGCAAAGGGCTCACTCTTTATTTTTTTTTAATAATATTTTTTTATTTTTTAAAAGATACTTAGATTACATAAATGTTACACACAAATTATAGGGATTCCCATGTTCCCCACCTCCCACACCTCCCACAACCTCCCACATAAACATCCTTCATTGATGTGGCACATCACCTGCAATGGATATACACATCCTGGGGCTTTGCCACTAAGCGTGGACCATAGTTCCCATTGTAGACCACACTCTCTCCCACACAGTTCTGCATGTTATATGATGATATAAAATGGCCTATATCTGTCGTTGCAATGTCACTCAGGATAATTCCCAAGTCCCAAAAGAGCCCCTTATTACAACTGCTTTTTCCTTTCCCTGCCCCCAAAGCGTCCAGTGGCCACTGGCTCCACATCAATGTTGTAATTTCTTCCATTTCTTGAATCACAATATGTCTATAACAGAATATGTCTATAACAGAATAGGTCTATAACAGAAAGGGCTCACTCTTGACGCTGCCTGTACAACATTCTGTGCCTTTCCCTGCGCGAGGGCGGGAAGCTCCAGCCACCCCCACGTGAGCAGCAGCTGAGGGGCCTCACCCTCTCAGCATGGGCCACAGTGTCCTCTGATGGCGGAGCCTGCACCATTTCTAAGAATAAAGGGTTCTTTTGTTTTCTGTAGGACTTTCAAGGGGTTGGCAACTCTGGTAGCGCCTCTCTAGAATTTCCAGATGAAAGGGATAGATTTGTGAACAGGAGGAGACCTCTGAGAAAACAAGCAGAATGAGGGAGTTCACATGACTCACTTTGTAGAATGGTTAGGGTCAAGCGAAAACTCTGAGAAGGGTGTTTATGGATAACTGGGGGAAGAGAGAACTCTGGGAATATTATGGTGGGAATAAATAATTCATAATGCACAAGCCAGAATAAAATAGAAATTTTTATTTTTAAACTCAGGTTTTGTTTCAGTTCTGAGTTCTGCTAGCCTATAGAATAGTGCTTTGATGATTTGAGAGTGAACAGGAACAAGAATGAGACAGATAGAGCAGTCAGACCGAGAAGTCTTCCATATCAAATAATTTATTGAAAGAAATGATGCTTTTGCATTAAACCTGGGTGAGTCCCCCCCACAGGCACCACCAAGAGATGTCACAGAGAGGACATTTTCCCAGCCTCAAGTTTCCTGCTTCTTACACCCCTGCTTCAAAACAGAGGATGCATTTAGAGAGACCGTAATGGGCAGCTAAATGCATCCTGTTTTGTTAACTGTGCCCTAACATGCCCACGTTTCCACTCCTCAATGTACCATGATCCTCATGTCACAGAAACTTTGCACGGGAGGTTTCCTGCATCTTAGGGATTGCCGGATAAAATAGAGGATACCCAGTTAAAGCTGAATATCAGATAAACACTGCCTGTTGTTTTTACTATAAATATGTCCCATGCAAAATTCAAATTCAATTTTCAGAAAATTTTAGGCACACACATGCAGAGGTAATGCATGCTTTCCCACGTGCACCTTACCCAGTTTTCTTCAATGGTAACATCTTGGAAAACTATAGCACAATATCAGAGCCAGTATGTTGATGACAGTCAAATTACAGAGCATTTCCGTCACCACATCAGTCTCTTCTCTTGCCCTTTTATAGCCACACCCACTTCCCTCCCACCTCCACTGCCCCTTAACTCCTGGTGACGACTTAACTGCTCTCCATTGCTATAATTTTGTTATTTCAAAGTTATTATATAAATGGAACATAAGTGTGGACACTTTTGAGATTTTTTTTTCATTTCATGCAGCATAATCCTCTCAAGATTTATTCATGTTGTTGCGTATATCAATAGTTCATCCTTTTTTTTTTTTTTTAATTAGCAGTATTCTATAATATGGAGGTACCACAGTTTATCCGTTCATCCCTTGATTGACATCTGAGTTGTTTCCATCTTTGGACTAATATGAATAAAACTGCTATAAAAATTCATGTACAAGCTTTTGTGTGAATTTCTCTGAGATAAATGCCCAGGAGTGCAATTGTTAGATCATATGATAGTTGTATGGTCAGTTTCTTAAGAACTTCAAGACTTTGGAAATACTTTCCAAAGTGGCTGTAAAATTTTATCTCTCCACCACCAATGTATGAAAAAGCCTGCTTCTCCACGTCCTCAGCTGCATTTTGTGTAGTCACTATTTTTTTTTTTTAATTTTTGTCCATTTTGACAGGTATGAAGATATGGCACTGTGGTTTTAATTTGTATTTCCCTAATGGCTAATGGTGTTGAACTTCTTTTCATGTGCTTTTATTTGCCACCTGTGTATCTTCTTCGATGAAATAGCTCTTCATATATTTTGCTCACTTTTAAATTGGCTTGTTAGTTTTTGTTTTAACTGTTGTGTTTTGAGAATTATTTATATATTAGTAGTCCAAAAGTAGTCCTTTGTCAGATATTTAGCTTGCATATATTTTCTCCACACTGTAAGTTGTCTTTTCATCCTCTTACACAGGGCCTTTCTCAAAACCAAAAAAAATTTAATTTTGATGAAGTCTAATTTATCAATTTTTTTCATTAATGGGCCATGCTTTTGGTGTCAAGTCTAAAACTGCCTGACCCTTGATCCAAATATGTTCTATTTTTTTTTCTAAAAGTTTTGTATTTTTATTTAGGTCTGTAAACCATTTTCAGTAAATTTTTGTACAAGGTGTAAAACTTAGGTCAAGTTTCACTGTTTTTTGTTTTTGTTTCTGTCTTTTGTTTTTGCCTATGGCTGTCCCATTTCTCTAGCACCATTTACTGAAAAGGCGATATTTCCTCCATTGAATTGTGTTGCACCTTTGCCAAAGATCAGTTGGGCATAGGTGTGTGGGTCTCCTTCTGGGTTTGTTATTCCATGACATTGATCTATGTGTCTATCCCACCCTCAATTCCACATACTCTTGATTACTGTATAATGCATGGAAATTCTGTAGAATGATTTTTCTCTACCTTATTCTTTTTCAAAATTGATTTAGCTATTCTAGTTTCTTTGTCTTTCCATATAAAATTTAGAATAATTTTGTCTATATCTACAAAAAAATTCTTGCAAGAATTTTGAGAGGAATTTTGTTAATCTTGTATATCAATTTGGGAAAAACGTTGTTTTGTAATCCACGAACACCAGGTGTCTCTCCATTTATTTAAATCTTTGATTTATTTTCTCAGCACTGTGTAGTTTTTAGCACACAAGTCCGATACACACATTATTAGATTTCTACCTGATTTTTTCTTTTTCCTTGAGCAATTATAAATGGCATTCTATTTTTAATTTTGGTGTCTTCATGTTCATTGCCAGTATATAGAAATAAAAATCATTTTAAAATGTTTATCTTTTATCTTGTGTCCTTGTTGAACTCAATTAGTAGTTGTAGGAGGGTTTTTGGTAGAATCCTTGAAATTTTCTATGTAGACAATCATGCCATCTACAAATAGGGACAGTTTTATTTCTTTCTTTAAGATTTTTCATTTCTTTTTATTTAAAAAAAAAATTTAACCTTACTGCACTCTAAAACTTTCAGAAACGTGTTAAATAAGAATGTGAGAGCAGACATTCTTGTTTTGTTCCTGATCTTAGGGAAAAAAGCATTCAGGCTTTCACTAAATGATGATAGTTTTCATCATGTATGGATGTTGAATTCTTTCAAACTCTTAATGCATTCACTGCTCTGATCATGAAATTTTTCTTCTTTAGTGTTTTAATTACTGCTGCATGGGGGTGGGAATTTCAGCTCCCCACGTGGTCTGCAATGGCACCATGGTGTGGGGTGGCCTAATTATTGCTGGGTGATGGTGAAAGTTCTAAAACTCTCCACTAGGCTCCTCTGACACTACCCCAGAAGGGAAATGGAAGGGTGTCTTATTACTGGCTGAGTGGGGTGTCTTCATTATCCCTTCTTGGCATTCTTTGAGACCACCTTAGCGGGGATGTTGGGACATCTTATTACAGCTTCATGAAAAAAGAAGACTAGTAGAAGTCAAGGCACCCCAGTCAGCCTCTGCTGTAGTTGGGGGAGGGCACAGTATTTTTTTCAGTGGTGTTTAACTGGAGTAGAGCAGATAATGTTTAAAAGATTTTTTATCTTGCTAGCTGTTCATTTCTGGATTCTTTGACTAGAGAGAACAGGCTTTATTTGTAGCTTTTTTTTTTTTTTCCTGCGCCGGTTAGCATTTCCAGGTTCCTGGCTTCTTCATTTCAAAGTCTGGAATGCACCATGCTAGAAGAAAACCCAGGGAATTCACCACCATGCTGTTCCTTGGGTCTTGAGGTCCCTACCCTATCTGCTGCCTTCTTTCCACCTTTTAGATTCTTATGTTTTTTTCTATAGAATGCCCAGGGTTTTTAGTTGTATTTAGCAAGAAAAATAGGGAAAGATATGTCTATGCCTCCATCTTTTCTGAAACAGAAATGTATCTTATATTTTTGTTTGCTAAATCTGGAAGCCCTACTCTGTCCAGAATACCATTACTGCTCTTCCACCATCGCCTGGACTCAATAGGTATCACTTAGTCTTCCTATTACTAGTTTTCATTTGTCATTTCTTCCTCAAGAAAAATCCAGTCAGTATTGATGAAATGTAATACTCTGAACATAGCATGTATGTTTCTTTGAAGCACTAAACTCAAATTCAAATTTCATGATCCATTTAAGTCTTTTTCCTCCAGTTAACTGTAAATGCTTTGAGTAGGGAATGAGGTTACTTTTGTAAACCATTGTTTTATCTAGAGTCTTTCCCAAAGCTTCACATAGAGTTGGCATTCAGTGAAGACCATGAATGAACAGTTAAATTTAATAATCTGAAGTGTTAACAGGATGGATTTAGAATTATTATAAGAATACAGGTGATTGGGAAGTAGAGAAAATGGCTATAGCTGAATACAGAATCCTTTCCATAGGTCATGATAGGATAGGGGAAGGCCTATCCCCTAGCATGATGCCTTGCTCAGCTCCATGGTGTAGTGGTTTGTGCCAACATTACAATGTTATGCAGTATGAGGTCATTCTACTTTTATTAGGATGCCGTTCCACTTTTAATATTTCCATATTTATTCCTTAAATTATTCACACAAGGGAATATGTATGACATCTGGATTTGTGAAATGTTATGTGTTCAGTGGTTGGAGAAGTCTGTGGTTGAAATAGTCCTTATAATTTCAGCATTCCTATTAGCAAGGGAGATAGAGAAATACTGATATTTCTAGGCAAATGGCAGAAGCATGATGTTGATAAAGGAAAGGTAAGAAAAGTAAAAGCATCATTCAATGTAGGGGAGAGAAATCCATCACAGCAAAACATCTGCATTTGCTGAAAAGCCACCAGTCAAGGTATTGCTTGGCTGCAGGTCTCTGTGGACTCAGCACAGCTGC
>JAQZBX010017534.1:0-35470 GCA_029593785.1 Cabassous unicinctus | reverse complement strand
GGGCCATTAATATGCAAACATTATTAAAATGTTTCTGACATTGAAAATCGAGACACACAAATTAAGAACTTAATAAAAATTGAAGAAACTGCAATACAGCATACAAATATAAGAAGACAAGAGGAGTGATGAAGGAAATATTTCAAAAGATGACAAGTTTGGGGTAGATGAGAATTGAGAATGGTAGTGAGTAGTGGGTAAGAAAAGAAGTTGATTAATTAAAGGTTTGTGTGTGGTTAAAAAACAACAACAGCAACAAAAAAAAAAACGTTTGTTCAATCAGCCCTCCTTTCTCTCCCTCTTCCACATAGCTTATGTAGTACTGGGACACTCAGTGTTTCTTTCAAGACAAATCTGGATTTATGTTTCTACAAATTGCACACCTGAGGAAAATGAAGTCTTTCCAAGATGATGTAGGCATTTCAGAGTCATTTCATCTCATTTTAGATCTGCTGGGATGGGGGGCGGATGGCCTGCCTGCTTCTGGTCTGTGAATACATTTACCCAACTCTGACTGCCTATACTATAGCTCACCCACATATCTCCAGCTGCCAGTCCACCTTATTATCAATAGAAAAGGCCTTTTGGGAAACTGAGTTTCATCATTACATGATGAGGGAGGAAATCTGAGACACCAACATATACTTATCAACAGGCAAATGCTTTTACAATGTTTTCATTGGGTTGAAAATCGAGACATACACATCGAGAACTCAATAGAAAAGGATGCAATCCAAGCATTCCCTTCATTCTCCAACACTATTATAACACTAAAGTCACCAGATCTTTGAGAATATAACACTACAGGTAATAAGGAGGAAACTGGAACAGCTTTTACATGAGTTAAATTTGTACCCTCAGAATATTTTGATAAATTACTGTGGCCAAAAGGTATAAACAGGTAAAGATTGCTGTAAGAAAAATAAATAAAAGAAGTAAACAGAGGACATGAAAGAAATTTGCATATTCCTTTTTTTTTAACATAATACATAATTTAAAAATTAAATGCAAGCCTGTCAGAGTGAAAGCACACAGGAAAAGAGTATGAAAAAGTAAAAAGGAAAGGATATTGATGCAAGGTATGGCATTAATCTAACAAAGAGGTTAAAAATAGAAAATAAAAATTAAAAAAGCTATTCCTCAAAATAATGAAAGAAATTTCTAAATTGAACAGGAACACCATGTGCCTGGAGAGTAAAAGAGACCTACCTCTGGACACAGTCTCCTGAAATAATAAAAAACCATGAAAAAAGAAGAATCTAAGAGCTCCTAGATCAACAACAATGAAAAGGAGATTCTAACTGGTATAAAATATTTCCGTAGTTTACTTAAAAGAAAATTTAAAATGGTTATTTATAAAAATTATGAACATATGATTGAAAATAACTTTTAGTAACACATCAGTTAAACAAAAAATTTTAAGTAATTGTTCTTAATATTCTGATAAGTACCTCTCTGTAACACTTGGCCCTGTCTCTGTTTATTTCTTTACAACATGCCCTAATTCCAAGCTAGTGAATTAAGCTGCAGTCATGTTCCCAACTAGATTGTTGACTCTTGTTTACCATCCAGCTCTCTCTCTGGACTTAGCATTTACATGGGGATACTCAGCAGGCCCCTGGCTCCCCTCAAGGAGTCTGGCTTGGTTTAACATATTGACCTTCCCCACAGCATATCACTTCTGAGAGTACATGGTCTCTCATTTCCTGCCAACTCAGCCAGAAAATCCTCTACACAGGGAGAGTGGGAAAGTCTTGCTATTCCTTGAAATGGCCAATCTCATTTTAACACTATTCATTACATGTATCTGAGAATTTTTTGTTGGGGAGGGCGTCATGATAGTTCTTGTTTTGATTTTAGTTTATTCCCTCAGTTATCTAATGATATACAATTCCTCCTTGTGGTATTTCTGTAATTTTTTTTCCAGTCTACCAAAGTTTGCTCCTATGAAGTACAATTCTGAGCCATCTGTAGCTTTAATTCACAGCCCATTTATGTCCAGATTAGCAAAATGTATTTCAGTATATACGAGTTGAATGATGATGGATTCAGAAGTAACAGTAACGAAAATACTCAAAATATAGTTTGTTGCCTGTCATGTAGCCAAAAATTCCAGCCATAGTAAAATTAGGTATGCACAAGCGTGAGGCCATACAGCTGAAATTGGTTTTTAATCTTAGACTATTGCTAAGAGAATGCTACATGATTTCAAAAACACAATAATTCAAGAACACAGGCAGGAAGCTGATCACCACGACTATTGTGGGCAGTTTTATGTGTTGCCATAGCAGTCACTTCTTACTGTAGGAATGAGGTGGTACAGACCTCCTTAAAAATACTTCCTGAATGGATCTGAAGCTTGAAATCAATGTTTACCCATGTTTTCAATAGCGCTTTGCTTTCAGAATTGATTGAGTTTATTGAAAACTCCCACTGGCCCTTTTTACATATCAAGTTAAATTCAAAGTTCCCAATGGTGTTATTGAAACCTACAACTAACAGGCACCCTTCGTTTTTCAGAGAGCCAATGACCCTGACTATCATCGGTTGGTTAAACCCTTGGCAAGCAGCCACAGGATTTCAGAAATTAGCTGCTTTTCTGGTCTGTTTTCATTAAGTTAAAAAAAACAGCTTTATAGAAAGTAATTACAAAGTCTTTACATTAATTCTAGTAATTAAATGTGACTACACCTATTATTATTAGCCTCTGTTCTTTTCTGCATTTGTTGAGGCAAGGGGAGAGTTTATGCTTAGCTGGGCATGATTTATCTGAATCTGATAAATGGAAATATTATAAATGTATTCTTTTTGTACAACTTGGAAAATTTCAAAGAAAATTGAGTGGATTGGGATGTTATTTTCATAATGAATGCAAAGTTATATGACCAGGTCAAAAACACCAAAATGACCAAATCTCACTTTCTCTCTCAAATGTTTTTCCAAGATAGAAGTGGTATTGGATAAATGAGGAGATCTGAGACCAGTGAATATGGCTTCTGTGGAACGAATTGCTACACATTATGCAAAGGCTCATGCACAACAGAAACTTTTATCAAATGATCACTTTATTACTTACACAGCACAAATAGTCCAAAAGAGCAAAGCAGGGGAAGAAATCCCATTATGGCCAGTTTCCTAGGGAGACCAAACTGCTCAGGTCACTGTCAGTGGATGGCAGCTCTACATACCTCACTTTGTGTTGGAGATGAGAGACCATGTGCTGTTTGAGTGTGAAGAATTTATCCACTCCAGGGGGAGGGGTCCCTGTCACTGAGAATCCCTTCCCTAATAGGCATCTGCAGCTGTTTATTCCCAGTTTTCAGGCTTAAGGTCTGGTTGGGCCTTTGCATTAGACCTAATATCTCCCCCAGGTTGTGGAATAGAAATACACTGATATATGATCACAGAATAAAAAAAGAGAGGGAAGAGCAGGCAAAAGCTAGGAGATGGCTGTTGAGCATGTGTCCAATGACTTCCCCAGCAGCCGATGCCTGGTCTCTCGACCAGATCTAGTTTACTTTTCCACATTATCTACCACAACATAAGTCCACCTTCTATCCCAGAAATGAAGGCAGAGATGGCTTGGCCCTGTTGGCCTATGGCTCTTAACAATGATTTGAAACACTAGTGGCTGCAGCACATTAGGAGGGCTTCACCTATGCATACCATTACTTTAAACAGGGTGATCAGGACTGTTTGAAGCAATGGTTGTTCCATGCTCTCCTACTCCCCAGGACACAGCTAAAGAGGTTCCACATAGAAGCTGTTTGTACAATTTACAACCAGTGGACTTGACATAGATTTTAGTCATTTCTTGTTCCACCTCCCCTGAGCTATTAACCCTCATACACCAGGAAGTATTAACAATAGTACACATGCCTCCTTTTCAGCTGGCGGAAATCTAAAGCAATGTGATTATCAAACACTACATCGCAGATTAGTTATGAATTTTCAAGATAACAATCAGAAACCTGAGGGTGCATTGTCCCATCACAGTCCAATGACCTATGTAGAAATAAATAAAGCCTGAAGGAGCACAGCCCATCTGTAGAGTCATTGGTTATCTTAGAGATGCTAACAGAAAGATAACTGAGCCATCTGTCAATTTCATTATATTGGGAGTTGGTACATCCCAATAGGATATCCATGGGTGTGGAGAAGAATGTACAGCCACCTGCTATACCACTTTCTTTGTCACAGGGTGTAAATGAAGGACTTCCTGGTCTTAGTTGAAACATGAGACAAGGAAGATCATCTCCTTGAGTATCAATCTGGAATCAGCAAAGAGGAGAGAGTGAGCAAGGGATCAGATGATAGATCCAGCAGTTGATCAGGTTCCCTGCCACTACGATGGCCCAGGTTAGGTAAAGGAAGGTGTTTTCTTTCCAGGTTGTCAACAGGACAAATCTGTAGAAGACTGGAGAGAACAGTAACTAGTCCTGACAGGCTGGTCATGCAACTACTTCCCATGGGAGACATTTTTCTCAACCTATTTGCAGTAATATTTTTTCTCCTCTAAGGGAAAGGCCACTTGCCTTGAGCTGTAACCTCATAGTTTCCCATTAGTCTGAGTGCCTTACCCATATCTTCCAGTCCAACTAAGTGGGAGTTATCAGGATTCCTTGAAGGTGTCCCAGGACTATTCCCAAGGGAACTAGTAGCCCAACCAGGAGTAGTTGTTGCCCACTAACTTCTAGCATGTGTGTGTCAGCTGCCATGTGTCTGGCCCACTGGATTGTCAACCCATGTGTGTTAAGCACTTCCAGGCCTCCTCCATAATCCCACCCTTTGTGTGGCAGCCCTAACCTCCTATCATGCTGGGAATCATGTGGAGAGTGTAAATGGGTAAAATGTGGGATGATCCACTGACAGTGGTTGTAAAGGAGAGTCTCAGGTGTTGTATCCTTGTTTTTCTTTTAGGGCTATTCCTCATCTTGATAGGTATAATTGCAGATGCACAGCAAAGCCTGGTTTCCTCCCCTATCCTTGTCCCCTTCCTGTACTGTAAAGCAGGATAGGTCCAGGTTTCCCTTCTGGGAAACTGCTGAATTCAGCTTCAAGAAGACCTGAGTAAGGCAGACAGTCCATCCAGTAAGAAAGCTTTCATGGTATAGACACTGAAGATCTTTTCTGGTTGGCCATTAAAGTTGTTCACAATGCTGGCTGCCTGGGGGTGATGGGTGATGTGGAAGATCCATCTAATTCTGTACATCTGGGCCTATCTAGTGTGAATTGTGCACTAAAGTGTGGTTCTTGGTCAAAGGAAACATCTGGGTACACAAAGGGGTGTCCAAGCCATTTTCCCAAGGTATCCTATGTATACATTGTCTGCACAATGAACTTGAAAGGTAAGGCCACAGCCTTAATAGGTGTTTAACATTACCAAGGAGTAGAACATACCTTGGGATGGTTGGAGCAGGCTGATGTAGTCCATTTGTCATGATTTGCCTGGTGTGTCCCCTCTGGGAATAGTTCCCAACTGCCTGTTCCTGGCAGTGGCTAGCAGTTGATATCTCTAACATTGGTAAATGGCATTTTGGGTCTTTTTTAATTAAAGAGGTACTTCATGTTCCTGGAGCATAATTTCATGGTGTAGGAATTTCCATGTCCTGTTTTGTGTTAAATCCAACCAGGGGCAGAAGCAGCTATGGGAAATTCAGCTATTTGTTGGATGTCACTGAGGATAATTTCATTTTCCTCCACCTCCAGGCAGAGCTCATCTCTGCCTCTCTCCAAGGATGATCTCAAGCCTTATCAGGTAAAAAAGCAACTTGCATTTTTTATTGGTAGGCCATTCCAATAATGTCTGACATGGTATGGGCCCTTGCCATGCTCATCAACACGGGTAACATAGTTGGTGTTTTTCCACACTGCCAATTGTTTCTGAAATTCTCTTCTCCACACTGGGGAAACTTTGATTCTCCAATCAGTTTCCTCCATGAATCTCACCATGGCCCATGAGTTAGTAAACAGATAGATGCGGGTGCTTGGTTTCATTGTTCCATGGCTAAGAGGATTGCTGGCACTTCAGCTCATTCGGCATTCATTTCAGTGCCCTAAACTCTCCAGAATTCATGAATCACCATTCTTAGAACTTAAGCATTTTTTTCCAGAAATACAAACTCATTGAGGTGGTACAATCACCAGTAAAACTTTAATGTAGTGGTTGTTTAGGCAGTCTATGAATACTACTGATAGTAAAGAATATAGACATCATTGCATTTTTGCAATTTGCCTTTAATTGTTTTATAATAATTTATACTTAATTTATGTTACAAATGAAGATTTGGCTTTCCCATTGGGAATTAAGTTCCATTTAATTAAGTAAAACTATAGGGTAAGTATTATGGATTTAATCAGTTCCCCCATATAAAGCATGTTCAAGTCTCAACCCCAGTCCTGTGGGTGTGAACTCATTTGTAAACAGGAACTTTGAAGTTCCTGTTAAGATGAGGACAAACTGAGTCAGGTTTGGCCCTAATCCAGCATACCTGGAGTCCTTATAAGCAGTAGGAATGAGGAGGAGACGAAAGGAGAAAGATCACCATGTGGCAGAGGCAGAGACTTTGTTACAGATTGCCTGCAAGCCACCACCAGATCCTACTGATTTTAGAGGAAGCATGATCCTGCTTATATCTTGATTTTGAACTTCTAGCACCCAAAACTGTAAAGCAATTTTTCCCTTATATATATATACACACATTCTATTTTTCTTTAAAGATACTTAGATTGCATAAATGTTACATAAAAAATATAGGGCATTCCCAAATGCCCCACTCTCTACTCATCCCACACTTTCCCACAATAACAACATCCTTCATTAGTGTAGTACATTTATTACAATTGATGAACATATTTTGGATCATTGCCACTAAGCATGGATTACAGTTTACATTGTAGTTTACACTCTCTCCCAAACAATTTTGTAAGTTAGGGCAAAATATTTAATGCCCTGTATCTGTCATTGCAATATCATACAGGACAATTCCCAAGTCCTGAAAATGTCCCATAGTATACCTAATTTTCCATCTCCCTCCCCTCAGAAACTCCAATGGCTACTGCCTCCACATCCATGATAAAAGTTCTTCCATTGCTAGAATCACAATAAGTCTATAATAGAATATTATATTATATGAACTTGAAAGGTAAGGCCACAGCCTTTATAGGTGTCTAGTCCATTGTTCATTCCCCAATCCTGAGGATTCTGGGATGGTGATGCCCACTCTGCCTCTAATTGAGAAGGGGCTTCGATCCCATGAAGCAGATGGATGGGACTATCTTGTTTGCAGTTGTAGACTCTTGGTTCCTTGGGATGGTCATTGTCTATCATCTCCTTGCTCATTGTCCTGGGCGAGTCCAATGAACTGGTGAGTAGGTGTTGCAACTCTGTTGAGATTCAGGGCCCAACTGGCACATGGAGAGCCCAAATATTTAAGTCTCTTGGACACACACCTATCAATCTAGTACTAACTATAGATTAGGGGAAGAAGAGCCATGTATAGGGAAACCACAACTGAGTCCAACTCTGTCACAATGGGGAGCATAAATTCCCAAGTGGGGTCCACTGGCAGGGCACAAAATTACTTAGCTGTTTGCCCTGCCTGTAGAGACTGGATGTCTCTAGAGCCCTCAGAAGCCCAGTTATTTGAGGCAATATTTATTTTTGCAGTCAATGAGATCATGCTGAGATGTGCATAAGCATAACCCTTGGAATAACCTCCCTGCTCACTTTGAAGTTTCTTAGCCATATAAACTCATTTTTCTTTATCTTTTCCCCCTTTCGGTCAAGATCTTTTTCCAGTTCCATTGCTAGTTGCTGCTTGGTAGTAATCTTCCTTTGTTTAAAAGCTAACCAGCCTGTGGTATTTATTATAGCAGCCCTAGACAACTAAGACAGTAATCAATTAATTAATAACTATATTTTCCATGCCCAATTCAAAATCTATTTGTGTAACTTCCTGTGGTGTTCTATAATTTCTTGACACATCCAAAGATTTTCTAATGAGATATAGTATTTGAGAACTTGATAAAATACATGGGTTTTTAGGTAGGGAAGTATAAATTAAATTGCTTTCACAAGCATCCCAATCATTTTTCTGAAAATCTGTAAAGTTATTAGCTTGGTATATTACCTTCAGAATGGCACTTTCATTTGTGTTTGCTAAGATATTTGTAAAACAGTGGATTTTCTTGGAAATCACTCTGAATAGTCAGAGACATTCATCATAAAAAAATTTTTGGATGCCTGTTAAGTCAATGCCCCTCAAAAATATGATATTTCAATTGAGTTAATGATAAGAATCCTACTTGTTATTGAGTAGAATAAAATAATCCATGGAGGTGGACAACACACTATAGACTAAAGAGTCCTCCAATAAACTATATTCAAAAGGAAAACAGCACATTTCTTTTCATAGTACCTAATTAGATGATGCAAACCAATAAGGAGATAATGGCTTTAGGGAACTACAAAAGCAATAAGTAGACAGAGAGGATGTTTTTCTTTTGGATAATTAATCAGGTTTCTTATTAAAAAACAACATTGTTCATAAAAAGAAATAAAAACACTAGAGACATATGGAATCCGCTGAAAAAATTTGCCAATTAAGACTTAAATTTAAATTCCTCTTATATAAAGCTATAAGGTATTTCAGTAATTGGAGTGTTTCTTCCATGAAACATGCAAGGAAAATTCAAAGGCAAAATGTATTAGGAAAATGCTAGAATAAAATATGCTAAAATGTATTAAAAGTCAATTTTTTTAAAAAAGAGAATTTTTTTAAAAGACAAAGCTGTTATCCAGAATTTTGGAGGAAAAGTATATTTTCCCTATTTATTATAAAGAGGGAATTTTTACTTGTTTTACTCTCAAACTATTTCTGCAGTCATAATTTGTTTGCATTCTAAGTACAATAATTTAAAACAGTAATATCATGAACTAAATATTTTCTCATTTTACAACTGAAGACAATGAGGACCAGAGAGGTTAAACTAATTATTTTAGGCATAGAAGCAAAATAGAATGAAATAAGACTTCAAATATCCAATGTATGCAGCCATATTTTATGCTACTATGCCACTAGTGAAATGAAATTCATTGAACGTTGTCTTTCTTAACATTCAAATAAGACATTTTGGTTTCAGCTAAAAGCTAAATCTTCCATTTCTGCAACTAGTTGTTTGTGATTTTGGGGGGAAAAATCATCTTATATTTTCTGCCTCTGAATATAAAGTAGGAAAAATAGAAAAAAGCAAAAAGAGTTATTTCCTTCTCAAAATTCCCTGTTGAGGGAATTTTTAAAGTTGTTTAAAGTAGGTATATTAATCTATATTAGAATTTATGTATTAATATTAATGGCAATTTACAATAGTTCTTTTTAGCCTGCCGTTCAATATTAGATTTTGTTATTTGATACCATATGATGAGAGATTAAAAGTTTCAAAACTCCAAACAAGTTGGACACTATTATTAATTACTAATGCTATGTTGAAATGAATACTATAAGTATCTATGAAAGCATTGCTAGGCTAAAAATATAAAAAGGAAATTCAGAGAAAAGGAAATTCCAATCACTTAATACACTTATGAAACTGTTTAATTTCATAATTTACCAGAGAAATGCTAATTAAAGCAATAACAGGATACTGATTTCATCCATCAGATTATCAAGCAATTAAAATATAATAATACCAAGTGGTGACAAGGAAGAAAATATGTCGAAACAGATTCTCTTATCTACTGGGAAAAACACTTTAAGGACAATTTGGCAAAATTTATTAAAAATTAACATGAATATTCTCTATAACACAACAGTTATACTTCTAGAATCTAGGCTTCTACTTCTTAGAATTTAGCCTATGAGAAATGCTCCTAAATTAGCACAAAAAGAAAAAATAATGATACTCACCAGAAAATTGTTATAATAGCCTCAAAAGTCAAATAAATGGCAATCAATATGACTAATTTAAAAAGAATGAGTTGGAGTTATATGTCTCTTAGCTAAGATAAAAACGATAACTGAAAAATGTAAGCTATTTTTATAAATTTTCTTCATTCCTGTGTATGACTCCTATTTCCCATGACATATGTGTTTGTGTGAATGTGTATATATGCTTCTAAATGCATAGCAAACAATTTGTAGAGTGTACAGCAATCAGTAATTACTGATGAGACCAATATTGGTGGTAACTAAAGGTAATAAAATGTTAATCAAAATTTGGTGATATGACTATGGAAGGGCCAGAGTTCATCAGTGAGTATGCTGTTGTGCTTTCACTGAGAAACAGAACATCAAAGAATATTTAAAAGGCTCCATTTTTCCTTGGGTTAAAAATATTTTATTAATGTCATAGGTAATATTTTCCTATTCCCTTATTATCCTCTCCTTTTAATATATCTTTCAAGATCCTTGGTTACAAAAACATAAGCCAATTGAAGCTGACTTAACAACAAAGGATTCATATAAAAAATACCAGAAAAATGAGATTGACTTAATACTGGCTTCATTTGCATTGCTCCATCATTAGTCTTTCCTCTGCCTCTGTTAGTTCAACCTCAGGCTGGAATCCCAGGTAGCATGCAAAGTGGCTATGGTACATCTTTACACTATTTAATGCAGATTAGAGAGAGCATATGTGTGTCAGAAGTGTGAGCAGTGATTCCAAGCTTCACTTTGATTGAATCAGATTGATCAATTCCCATTTCTGAAGCAATAACAAGGACTAGTGTTAGCATTGTAATGTTTCTTGTATCAAAGGTATGTGCTTAACTCCATAGATAGGAGTGAGGTTAACCTCCCAGCAATAGCATTAGGAAACCAGGCATCATGGTAAAAAGGAAGGGGAACAATGAATGCTAGGAATAACCAAATACATATCCATTGCAAATATTAACTTTCTATTGTCTAATTACCAGAGTACCATAATAAGTCCTCTAATTTCAAATAGTTTAAAGATAAGGAGGATATATATATATATATTTTTATTGTGGGTAAAAATCAAAATTTTCACAATATTTGTAAAATGATATATAAATACATATGCATATATGTGCATTTGTTTACATAAATGTTATTTGTTATATATATATATATATATATATATTTTTTTTTAAAGGTGCTTAGATTACCTAAATATTACTCAGAAATTACAGGGATTCCCATGTTCCCCACCTCCCACACCTCCGACAACATCCCACACCACCATCCCTCATCCGTGTGGCACAACACCTGCAATGGATATACTCAAATTCCTCTTCACAGGATTTACACATCATAGAAATAAACAGCTGTTTTTCTTATATTAGTTTAGTATATAGTTATCATAAAAAGGACATATAAAGAGGTCTTTTAAATCTTCTCTTTGGTCATTCTCATACTGAACTGGTAATAGCCAGAAGATGCTGTTATATATGTGAGAATTAGCAAATATGCAATAGAAAAAATATGCAGAGGACAATGAGAACACATTTCTTCATCCTTTTTCTCCAGGATGCACTTTTTGAAATTAAACTTGATATAATCTAAGAAAGAGAATCTACTGGGGAAGACACAGACACATGCTCAGGGAAATCTCCTAGCCCTAGCCTAATTGCCCACCTCCCTTTTCTATTGTGTGATGTTTCCTTCTGCTTCCATTCCATAATGCATGGTAAATGTTAGGGCTAATGAAAAGGTCCACCCAGTCTTAAACCACCACAGATTTTGATGCAGTGGGCAGGGTACATGGGGAAGAAGAGAGTGGGTTGATTTTTTGGCTGTTCTTTTCATTGCTCTGGCATTCCTTTTGTACAGGAGTATCCTAAGCAAAACAGATCATATGGGTTTGTGGGCTAAACTTAGGGGTCATCGCAGCCCTACCAACCTGGGTAGAGGTATTGACCCATGACTAGGGTTCCTAGTGTGTCCTCTTTTCATCCTCTGGGGGAAGGACTTTGAAAATCCCCCCATGAATGCCAGGGAATTGGCTAGCTGTTTCCTCACTGAGATGAATGAAGTTGGTGCTTCCACGGCTTGGCATATACTCCTTTGGCTCATGCCTTCTTATATTTGCTCTCATCCTGGAACCAAACAGACTCAGTACACTCAGGTCACCCACACTGATCTTGAGGTTAGTGTGAGGAGCCCCATTATTCAGGAGATTATGAGAAATGAAAATGGGGAACTGGGGATGAAAATGAAAGTGTGAGCTTTTATGGAGAAAGAGATGTGGGATATTGAAGATAGGTATGGAGAGAAGCCAGGAGAGGATCTCCTCACATGGCTATCCTGACTGTAGATAAGGACACCACTACCACCTGATCAACCAGGATGAGTGGAAGAATCTTAGCTGCCTTGTATCCAGACGCATCATCAAACAGACTGTTAGTCAATTGTAGTTCAGAGAGGAAGAAATGGGAAAAAGGGAGAAAACAACTGTCCATGCCGCTGCTGCCTGAGGTGCACCACAGCTAGGCATGACACAGCCACAACCTTTGTGTGAGTGGGTCTTTCAGGGGGTCAGACAAGCATATCCCACTCTGGGTGGCCTCCTCTGAATTACAACTAAGCCCTGGAATAATGAGGACTCCCTGGTCATGCTGGGTTTAGGTGCGTGTATATCCTATCTCAGCTGGAGTGATTTAGCCCCTCACCAGATTCCTGTTTCACAACAAGATTTTAGAAAGGGACCCCTGAGTGGAGGAGCAAGCAGATTCTGATTCTCAACCCAGGGATTCCCCTGGGAGACTTGACTGATCAGGTTTGTATCATCCTTGCTTGGGGTGGGAGCTCCCATGGCGCACACCTCTTAATCCTGCAGGTTTTGAAACCCATTGGTGGGGGTGGGGGGTGGTCACTGTTTATTTCTCTTGAGGACTCCACTTGCCAAGCTATGTTCTTTTTTATTTTTCTTTAAGCTATATTCTTGTGGCTACTAGAGCAAGAGGTCTCAAAGGACATCATAGATGGGATATCCAGTGGAGAACTTTGGGGAAAATACAAACTAGGAGGAGGGCCATGGGTTTGAGAGGGACAATCTACCCCTGCCGGACCTCCTCCCCTTACTCCCCAGATTGAGCAGTAGAGGATGAGTAGACTTTAGATCAGCTGCCTCTCCCTCCGGCCCTGACTGAGGGTTCTGGCTCCAGGAGGGATTTCATTACCCAGACTTGACTAAATTGAAAATAGCCTAGGGGTGGGACTAAGAGCCCCACCCATCCCCCAGGGACCTAAATCCATATGTCCCAGTGCATGTACCCATGCCTTGGTCATTATTATTCCAGGAGATGTAATGAAAGGGGGCTCTGAATAACAATGGCAGATTTAGTACATTCCATATGAGTATGATGAAGGAAGGTTACTACTACCTTGTGGGTTAGTCCCCATGGCTTTTTGGCTGCCCCTGGGATCCTGTTTCTCACCTGGGGATGCATTGTAAGAACTGATGTCCTGCACTCCTGTGCCTCCCAGCAACAATTGCAGGGATGCACTCCTCCATCTCAATGAATTCTGGTCATCACAGTTGGGCAATTGACAGGCCATGCACTCCCAATGCTTTCATCTCCTTACCATATTGTCCAGCAGCAGCAATATCACCTCCATGGTGAGGAAATGGACATTGCTGAACTCATAAAGGACTTTCTATTTGAGAGTGTTCTCTGCTCCAATACCTCTGTCTAAATAGCCTGGTGTGGCCAGAGAAAAAGGCAAGCAGTGTGTGACAGCTAACTATAGACCACATACCAAATGCTAGTGAAGGCCATAATGGCTTCCATGAGTCACAATATTTGGGACGATAGGTGCTACAGGGGGCACTTCTGCATTCAAGTGCTGATAGTTTATAGTTATATCCTTATTTCAAAACTTATTACAAAGCACTGAGCTCAGGATTCAAAACAACTGATATAAGGACAGAAATATAAACAAATGGAATCAATTAAGAGTTCAGAATAGACGCTTACATCTATGGCCAATTGATTTTTGGCAAGGGTGCCAAATCCATTCAATGGGTAAAGAATATTCTTTTCAAAATGTGGTTATGGGAAAAACTGGAGAGCCATATGGAAAAGAATGAAAGGGGCCACCTACCTCACACCATATAAAAAAGTTAACTAAAAAAAGTCAACAACTAATAAGAACCACGGGTTCTTATATTCCTAGAAGAAAACATGGGAAAGTATCTTCAGGAACTTGTGTTAGAAAATGTTTTCTTAGACTTTACCTCAAAAGCATGAGCAACAAAAGATGTTAAAGCAAAAAGCTTTTTTTGAGAATTGTATGGATAAAACCACTGTCAGCCTGGACTAAAAGGCATAGGGAGGTGACAGGTTGAGGGGAAAATAGCTTCAAGAGGAAAACCATGGATGCTGAGGTCTGGAATTAAGACATCTCCTTGGGCCAAGAGAGGGGCCACATCTATGTGTATGGAGAGTGTGAGTTTATCCTGGCATTTGAAGAGGGTGGAACTTCCAGCCTATAGTGCATGGAGAGTTTGGCTGCCCCAGGCTACAGAGAAGTTGGAGTACATCTCTGGTGGTTATTGATTGGGAAAAGTTAGGTCACCACTCCACTTCTTGAGGGTGGCGGGCCTGTTCCTCTTAGTTTGGGAGTGTTAGGTTGCCACACCACTGTTCTGAGAGGGTTAGGCCTGTATACCAGAGATTAGAGAGAATATGGCCATTACCTCACTGTGCTAATGGGGTTGAGACTGTACCCCAGAGTTGAGGAAAGTGTGGTCATCACCCCAATATTCTTTGAGGGTGAGGTGTGGAGCTAAGTGACCATCCAGATGCTTGAAAAGGGTGGAACCAATAGAATGGTCATTGGGCAAGTCTGTGGAAATGGTGGGCCCCCAAGAGGCCCCAAGGAGAAGAAGAAACTAGCCTTTTAAAAATGACTCTCAGAGTTTGAAATCTAAGGGAGTATGCCTTGTAGGTTTTCAGAATTGTTGGGGACCCATGACAAATGTTTCCTTCCCAATCTCTCCTTATGGTAATGCTAATGTTTATCCTATGTGTGTCTCCCCTTTGTATACTGGAAGAAGATAGCTCATTTTGTAAATTCCACAGGTCCACAGCCAGATGGGACTTTTGACCCAAGACAAATGGTATTCCTATAACCAATTTTGATGTGATTTTGTACTTAGCCTTGCTACTGAAATGATTTATGGTTTTTTGGTATACTGTAATATTTGTTGGGGATTCAGAGGGTGAAGTGTGGATGTTTGAAATTATCTTATGAATTCCAGAAAGAGAAAGATTATGTTTGTGGGCTGGTCCAATCTTGTGGATGTGAGAACTTTTTTCAGTTGGACTACTTCAGTGAGGCTTGACTCAAATTGAGTCTCCACCCTCTTGCTGGATCTGACAAAAAGGAGAGACACACCAGAAAAGAGAGTTCTGCCATGTTTGATCCTGCCATGTGACAGAAAGGAGAGGCTCAAGCAGCTGATGCCCTGGAGAGAAATGAGCCATTTGCCTGATAGCTTGCAGCAGAAATCAGGAAGAAAGCAGAGCAGCTGAGCCTGAGAGAAGAGGCCTGGTAAGAGACAAGCCTTATGCCTGGTTGCTCTCAGCTGCACTCTGGGAGATGGTATAGCTTGGAGGGGAAGGCAGAGACCAGATAGAGATTGTCCGCCATCTTGCTTTAACATATGGCAGCTGACTTAGGTGAGAAAACACCTCCCATGGTGCCTTGAGTTAGACTTTTCACAACCTTGGAACTGTAAGCTTTTACCCTAAATAAATGTCCTTTATAAAAGCCAACACATTTCTGGTGCCTTGCATCAGCAGCCTTTTGGCAAACTGAAATACCATTTCACATCCCGTAGAATGGCTACTATTTAAAAACAGAAAATAACAAGTTTTGGAGAGGATGTAGATAAATAGGAACACTCATTCACTGTTGTGGGTCATGCAAAATGGGGTAGCCACTGTGGAATACAGTTTGGTAGTTCCTGAGAAAGTTAAGTACTACCATATGACCTGGAAATCCCACTTCAAGGTATGTACCCAGTAGAATTGAAGGAAGGGATTCAAACATATTTGCACAGCGAATGTTCATAGTAGCATTATTCACAACTTCCAAAAGATGTAAGAAGCCTCCATGTCCATTAGTGGGTGAGTAGATAAGCAAAATGCGCTATATACCTACAATGGAATATTATTCAGGCATGGATTGGAATGAAATTCTGACACATGTGGCAAAAAGGATGAACCTTGAAGGCATCTTATTTAGTGATATAAGCCAGATAAAAAATGACAAACATTGTATGATGTCACTGTGATGGTTTGGAGCTCTATGTATCCAAGAAATACATTTTCTTAAACACAATCCATTCCTGTGAGAGTGAACCCATTATAAGAAGGACCTTTTGATGAGGTTGCCTCAGTTAAGGTGTAGCCGACCTCAATCAGGATGGTCTTCACCCTATTGCTGGAGTCTTTTAGAAGCAGAATGGAATTCAGAAAGAGAAAAGCCACAGAGGGAACAGCGAGAAGCTGAACATTAAAGGAACCTGGAAGAGAAGGGAGCAACCAGTAGATGCTGCCATGTGCCTTGTCATGTGACAAATTAGGGAGCAAGTGTCACCAGCATCCACCCCAGAATGCCATGATCTTCAGGAAGAAAGCACCACATTGATAAGGTCTTGATCTGGACTTCTATCTTAGCCTTAAAACCATGAGCAAATAAATTCCCATTATTTAAGCCACATCATTGCATGGTATTTCCTTGAGCAGTCACAGAAATTAAAACAGTCACTGACATGAAATAATTCGAATCTTCATTCAGTTTGAAACTAGAATACAGTTTACCAGTGGCAGGAGTGGGTGTAGAGAATGGGAAGTAAATGCTTAAATGGCATAGACTTTCTTTTTGGGTTGATGGAAATATTTTGGTGATGGATGGTGGTGATATCAGCACAACATTTTTAGTATAATTAATATCATTATTTTTTCAGATATTTTCCATGCAGAATATTTTAATACAGCACTGGCAGCCATAACTATTTTTATTTTATCCCCATGCAGGCCTTATTAAGTTTGATAAGCTATAAGTGAAACAAATCAAAGAAGAAATAGATTATTTATTTGCTAAATAAATAATTTATTTGCTAAAATAATAGGGATTGGTAGAAATTATGTAATTCGGACATATCTTTTGCTTAAATTCAAAAGGGTGATGATTAATATAGGTGAATCTAGAGGAATAACAACACATATGTTCACAAAACAAAGTTGGAAGATAAAAAATCCAATTTAAATTTGCATCAACATGATTTCACTTCTGTGAGTTGCTTCATACTCTACCTCTTGAGAGCTGTTCTATGACGTATAAAGAGTACTCCAATAGGGCCTAAACTTTTTTTTTTTTTTTTGGTACACTTTTTTGAATGCTGCTACCCTGACCAAACTTTTCACTGTGTGATAAGATATAAGGATGTATTTGGTTCATTTTAAAAGCCTATTCCTTTCATATCTGGGATGTGCTCAGGCAAAATTTTCCTCGGTGGAGAATATATAATTTACTCAAACACTAATATCCCATATGCTAAGTTGTGGAGAAACAAGGCAAATTAAAAATAGGCCCAGTCTAAAGAGCTCACCATTTAGAAGAGAGGACAAATTTATGAGCAATTAACTATGACACAAGGTAAGTATTGATCTAGCACCATGAATGAAATACTTATTGAATCACTGAGATAGAGATGAATTGGTCTCTGAGTGGAAAGATGAGATTAAAAATTCATAGAACAGATGATATTTGCACTGGGCATTGAAGGGTGACAAGTATTTTACCAGGTATAGAAAGATTAGGAATGGTATTCTACTAGGTATTCTAATAAGAATGGTATTCTAACAGGTAGTAAGAGGTGCACGAGTAAACATATCTAGGTGCACAGGGCATCAGGGGTCATAGATTCCTTGGGAAACAGTTGTAGGTAATGAGCCTGTGGTGTTTTGAAACTGTATTCACCTAAGAAAAACATGTTTTTATATTTAATCCATTTTTGTTGGGGCAAATCAACTGTAAGTAGGACCTTTAAATGAAGTTACTTCAGTTAAGAAGATGTGACCCACCTCAATCAAGATGGGTCTTCATTCTATTACTGGAGTCCTTTTAAGTGGAATGAATTCAGAAAGAGAGAGAAAGCCACAGGAAGCAAGGGGCTGGACATCGATAGAACTTAGAAGAGAAGGGAGAGACCAGGAGATGCTACCATGTCCCTTGCCACATGACAAGCTAAGGACCACAGTATCACCTGCAGCCAGCCCCAGCACTCCACAGGCTTCAGGGAGAAAACATCACCTTAATGAAGGCTTGAGTTGGACATTCTTTTAGCCTCAAAACCATAAGTTAATAAATTCCCATTGTTTAAGCAATCCCATTGTATGATATTTGCTTGAGTAGCCCAAGAAACTAAACCAAGAGCACAATGTGAAAAGCCATGAATTTATTTGTGAATTAGCCACAAAAGAAATGTCATATTATGATAACTGGACAATGGGGAGGGAGAGGGCTTGGAAGCAAAGATGCCATTGGTAACTTACTGAATATGAGCAAGAGGTGATATCAAATGGATAAGGACAAGAGGACTAGAGTGAAGATGAGTCCTCAGAAGAATTAATTCATGGGCCTTGGGAATAGTGTCCTCTACAGAGTGAAAAAAGTAATTAAAAATTACAGGTGGTAAATTTTGGGGGTTACTGGGTAAGTAAGGATATGTTACATTAAGCTGAAATAAGAAATCCAGGAAAAGTAACTTGTATTGCAATGAGGATGAAGTAAAGAGAATATACTCATATTTGAACCTAGTGTACTTTACTACTTTAACAGGCTTTGTATACCCAGGCGGAGCTATTTGGTTTCAGTTGCAAATATATATCTGGAATTGAAAAAATTATTTGATCCTAAAGCTAGACTTTTGAAATCATTGATTTATTGGCAGCAATTGAATTGAGACTGCACAGAGTTGAAAAGGGTTGAAATTAAGTATCAATAGTTAAGCTTAGGAACAAATAAAAGTTTTTAAAAGGGAGGAGGCAGGAAAATATATTAGCAATGACCAAATAGAAGAAACAATTGAAGACCACACCCCATTTATAATACCAAAAAGTAAAATACAGCTACCTAAAAGTAAACTTAAGAGAACCTATAAATGGAAAACTGTAACACACAAAAATGACTAACAACTATTCATTGAAGGGCTTTTTTTTTAAATGAAAAAAATCTGCAATCAACTCAAACATAAATAAGGGACTGTTTGTATAAACTATGAGTGTATTAGTCAGCCAAAAGGGTGCTGATGCAAAGTACCAGAACTCTGTTGGCTTTTTATAAAGGGTATTTATTTGTGGTGGAAGCTTACGGTTATAAGGCCTTAAACAGACCAATTCAAGGTACCATAAGAGGTGATTTCTCACCCAGAGTCTGTTGCCACATGTTGATGCAAGATGATGGGCGATGTCTGCAAGGGTTCAGTATTCCTCCTCCTCCCAAGGCTCTGTGGTCCCAGCTTCTTCCAATCTCAGCCGCAGGCTTGTCTTACCTCTCACCCGGGGTTCATTTCTCTCTGGGCTCAGCTGCTCTGCTCTCTCCACAAGACCAGCTGTAAACTGTCAGGCGAATGGCTCATCTTTCTTCCCGGGGCCTCTGCAGTGCCCAATGGAGCCTTCTCTCTTTCCTTACATATCTGCTTCTCTGTGTGCTTATTTCCCAGGCTCCAGGATCAAAACTCTAACTTTCTCCTCTGCCATGTGAATTCCCACCCCTTTGGTGGATGGGGACTCGATGTCCTACTGATGGGACCCAATCAAAGCCTTAATCATTATTTAATCAAGTAAAAGTGAAAGCTCTGAATCCAATCCAATTTAATATGCCCAGAGGAACAGACCAGTTCACAAACATAATCCAATATCTATTTTTGGAATTCATAAACAATATCAAACTGCTACAATGGGGTATCCATATAATAGATTAATATGCAGATTAAAAAGAAATTACACATAGCTCTTTATACCACCTGGAAGTGATCTCTAAGATACATTGTTAAGTAAAATAAAGGCAAGGTGAAGAAAAGTGGCTAAAGGATGATATTTTTTCATACTATGAATACATAATTAAGAAGTTCTTATATTATGGAAAATTAGAAAATTTAAATAATAAATATGGTACTCATGGGGAAGAGAGTTAAAAGGGATTGTGCAAAGGAATGAAACCTATTTCCTTTTTAATATACTTTATTTTAACATTTTATTTTGGAAAAACTTACGTTTTACATAAGTAATAAGGAATTTAAATGCAAAAGAAAAAAAACCTAATCCCCTAAACTGAAAACAAATTGAGCTAATAAACCAAAGTCTCTATTAAAATGATGACATAACAGGACAAATAAATTTTAATTCAAGTGACTTTAAAACAGAGGTTGGCAAACATTTTCTTAAAAGGACCAGAGAATAAATCTCTTCGGCTTTGCAGTTGATATATTCTTTGCTACTATTATTCAACTCTGCCATTGTAGAGCAAAATGATGTGTAAATGAATGGCTTTGGCTGTGTAATGATAAAATTTTATTAAAACTTTTTTCACAAAATTAGGAGACAGGTCAGATTTGGTCCTGGAGCCATAGTTTTCTGACCCTTACTTTTAAAACACATTATTTTGACCATGCATTCCTAATATGATATATCCTAAGGAAAAACAAAATAAAACTGCTCATTATTTTAGTAGTAAAAGTATTGACTATTATTAATTTACAACATTTACAACTATTGTGAATCTTGGAAAACAAAATAAGGAACTGGTTATGTTACTGACTTTAAGAAACATATTTTTCAAAGTCAGCAAAAAGAGATACAAATGTAAAATCCAAAGAGTTAAGGAAAACTCTTGTAATCCTTAATTTTAATTGGAAATAGTATAAATTCATGACTTAATTTCCTCTTTCACCTCAAAATATTTATCTCTAAGCTTCATTAGTATATATATAAAAAAAACAGTGATAACCAAGAAGCAATGAACTCCCCTTCATGCCTAAGGGCAAGGCATAACTCTACAATATATAAGGAATCCTTGCAACTCGATAATAGAAAAACTACCCAATTTAAGAAAATTGAGAAAAGAATTGACCAGACCCTTTACAAAAGAAAATATAAGAAAAGATGTTTCATATCACTAGTCATAAAGGTAATGCAAATTAAAACTACCATGAGAAACATCACTCCCAACAAGGATAGCAAGAGAAACAAAAACAAGCACACACAAGAAATACAAAAACAATAATGTTTCTCTGTTACAAAGTGTTAATGATGTGGTGATACATGGGAAAATACAATTAATATAACTTATAGATTATAGTTAACAGTAATGTTGTAACATTTTTGTGGCAAAGGCAAAGAAGGTACTATGTCAATGCTAAAGTTCAAGAAAAAAGAATATGGGGTGTAGTTTTATTCGATGTGAATATGATCAAGCAGTTTTTTTATTTTCTTAATTAACAAGGAGACCTTGGTCATGTCATTTCACCAAATCTGTGCTCATTTATTCATCTTTCTGAATATTGGAGAAACAATTGAGTTTGCTTTTAGGATTAAATAAGATAAATGTGCCTGGACAGGATTTTTTTTAAGTAATGCTTCCATATGTTAAGCTGCCTTTTGTCTTTTTTATCATGTTTTGAAGTTGAAATAAAGCTTAAAAAAAATGACAAAGCTTGGGGAAAATGTGGAATGTGGAGTAACTAGAACTTTTATACATTGCTGATGGTAATGTAAAATATTACAAATATTTTGTCACTTTAGCAGACTTTTTAAAATTAAAATATGCTTTCCTTATGACCCAGTGATTCCGTGCTTAGGTTTTTATGAAAAAGAAATGAAAATATTGTACACAAAATCATAGTAGCTTTATATATGATCACCAACAAAGCTAAAAACAACCCAAATGTCCATCAATAGTTAAAAGGATTATATGAAATATTCATTAACTGAATTAACATTCAACAACTGAACAAAAATGAATTACTGATCCATGCAACAACATGGATGAGCCCCAAATACATTAGGCTCAGAAAAGAAGCCTGTGGTAGATTGACTTGTGAACCCCAGTTTGGACATGTTCTTGATCTAGGTCCTCATTGGTGGGAGGAGTGGACTCATTATAAATAGGATTTCTTGATGATGTTATTTTGGTTAAGGTGTGGCCCAACTAAATCAGTTCTGGCTTTAATCCAGATTACTGGAGACATTAGCAAAATGAAATTCAGATACAGAAAGAGAAAGCCACGGAAAGAAAGAAGGAAGTCACTGGAACTCAGAGGGGAAAGGAGATAACAATGCCATGCTTGTTGAGACCTCAGTATTGGACTTCTCCTAGACTCAAAATTGTAAGCTAATAAATTCCCTTTGTTTAAACCAACCCATTGTATGGCATTAGCTTTAGCAGTTGGGAAATCTAAAACAAGACCACATACATAAATGAGCATACTGCCTGACCATTTATAACAAACTCTATTTTTTTAAACAAATCAATTTTATTGATACATGTTAACAAAGCATAAATCCATCCATAGTGTACAATCAATCATATTTGGTATAATCTCATAGTTGTGCATTCATTACTCTAATAATTTTTAGAGCATTTTGATTATTCCAGTAATAATAATAATAAAACAAAAAAAGACAAACAAACAAAAACCTCATCATTTCTCGATCTCTCTATGCTTCCCCTGCCGTACATTTCTTTTCTCTAGTATATTTGTACCTACATTTTGTAAAAACAGTCTTATATAAGGACATGCTCTTTTTGCCTACAATTGCGGATTCATCCTCTGAATCCTCTGTGGTTTAACAAACATAATGTTAAAGACTTCCTTAATTATTAATATCTATTTTAGCTCCATTTTTAGTTGAAGTCTGATATATTTATATGTACAAATAACATACATTTAATATATTCTTTAACTGATTTGCATGATATATTTATAGACATAAAAGTTTTTTGGAACACATATTATTCATAAACTGTTTGTCTATCTTATATCCATATTATGCAAATAAATTAAATGCCAAGTATATACTTTATTTTACACTAGAGTGCTCTTCAAAATTGAAGAGGTCAAATTGTAAAAACATTATTAAACTAGAGCAGGATCAGTCCTTGGTTTTCAAATTACAATAATATTTTCATGCAACATAGCATAATGCACTAATATACTACATTCTAATTTTTTAACAAATCAGTTTCATTGATACATATTAATAAAGCATAAATCCATGCAAAGTGTACAATCAATGGTATTCAGTACAATCACATAGCTGTACGTTCATCATTTCAATCATTTTTAGAGCATTTTCATTATTCCAATAATAATAATAAAAAACAACTTATTACCTCTCAATCTCTCTATGCTTACTCAGTTGTACATAGCTGCTATTCTGTTTCCATCTCTTTAGTTTATTTGTATTTATATTTTGTAAAAACTATTTTATATATGCAATATTACTCATATTCATATTTCACATGAGGTTTCACTAAGTTATACAGTACAGATGCTATTCTGTTTCCATCTCTTTAGTTTATTTGTATTTATATTTTGTAAAAACTATTTATATATGCACTATTACTCATATTCATATTTCACATGAGGTTTCACTAAGTTATACAGTCCCATGTTACATTTTTTAACTTTCTTTCTAGTAATTTACATACCCTTAGACTTTCTCTTTCAACCACTGTCATACGCATATAATAGCTCTGCTAGTTACAAAAGCTTTCAAAATTTCTATTCATTCCCAAAGATTTACAGACAACTTTTTCACCAATTCTGCAGATTAAATCTCTACCCGCAATCAATTTTCTGGTGACCTATATTCTAATTATTAGCTCCACGAGTTTACACAATATATTTAGTTCATAATAGCACAATCATAGAGTATTTGTCCTTCTGTGTCTGGCTTGCTTCATTCAACATAATATCATCCAGATTCATCCATGTTGTCATAAGCTTCACGACTTCATTTCTTCTTAGCACTGCATAATATTCCATCATGTGTATACACCAGTTTATTTATTCATTCTTCTGTTGATGGACATCTGGTTGTTTCCATCTTTTGGCAATTGTAAAAAATGCTGCTATGAACATCAGTGTGCAGATGTCTGTTCATGTCTCTGCTCTCAGTTCTTCTGGGTATATACCTAGTAATGGTATGGCAAGTCTAAATTCAACTTCCTTAGAAACTGCCAGTCTTCCACAGTGGCTGTACCATTCTACATTCTCACCAACAGAGGATACGGGTTCTTGTCTCTGCATCCTCTACAAAACTTGTAGTTTTCTGACTTTTAACAGTGGCCATTCTAATAGGTGTGAAATGATATCTTATAGTTTTGATTTGCATTTCCTTAATCACTAGTGATGCTGACCATTTTTTCATGTGTTTTTTCACTATTTGTATTTCTTCTTTGGAAAAATGCCTGTTAGAATTTTTGCCCATTTTTCAATCATTTAGTTTGTCCTTTTACTGTTGAGTTGTAGTATCTTTTTATATTATGGATATTAAGCCCTTATCGGATATGTGATTTCCAAATATTTTCTCCCATTGAGTTGGCAGCCTTTCTCCCTTTTAACAAAAGTCCTCTGAGGTATGGAAGTGTTTAATATTGAGGAGGTTCCATTTATCTATTTTTTCTTTTGTTGCTCATGTTTTGAGTAAGGTTTAAGAAACTACCGCCTACCACAAGATCTTGAAGATGTTTTCCTATATTTTCTTCTAGGAGTCTTATGGTTTTTGGTTTTCTATTTATGTCCTTGATCCTTCTTGAGATAATTTCTGTATAAGGTGTGAGATAAGGATTGCCTTTGTTTCTTTTGGATATGGATATACAGTTCTCCCAGCACCATTTGTTGAATAGACTGTTCTGGCCCAGTTGAGAGGGCTTGACAGCCTTGCCAAAAATCACTTGACCATAGATGAGAGGGTCCATTTCTGAAGCCTCGATTCAGTTCCATTGATCAAGCTGTCCGTCTTTATGCCAGTACTATGTTGTTTTTATAACTGTAGGAAAGTAATATGCTTGCACGTCAGGAAGTGAGAGTCCTCCAACTTCGTTTTTCTTTTTTAAGATATTTTTGGCCATTCGGGGCCCATTGCCATTCTAAATAAATTTGAAAATTGGCTTTTCTCTTTCTGCAAAAAAAGGCTGTTGGGATTTTTATTGGGATTACATTGAATCTATAAATCAGTTTGGGTATAATTAACATCTTAATGATATTTAGTCTTACAGTCTATGTACACGGAATGCCCTTTCATTTATTTAAGTCTTCTTTGGTTTCTTTTAGCAATGTTTTTTAGTTATCTGAATACAGGTCCTTTATGTCCATGGTTATGTTTATTCCTAAATATTTTATTTTTTGTTTGCTATTATAAATGGGAACTTTTTCTGATTTCCTTCTAAAATTGCTCATAAGTAGTATATAGAAACACTATTGATTTTTGCATATTAATGTTTTATCTTGCCACTTTGCTGAACACCTCTTAGTTCTAGTAGCTTTTTGTGGATTTTTCAGGATTTTCTAGTTATAAAATCATATCATAATCGAATAGTGAAAGTTGTACTACTTCCTTTCATATTTGAGTGCCTTTTATATCTTTATCCAACTTAATTTCTCTAGCTAGAACTTCTGGCACAATATTGAATAACAACGATGACAGTGGGCATCCTTGTCTTGTTCCTGATCTCAGTGGGAAAGCTTTCTGTCTTTCACCATTGAGTACAATGCTAGCTGTAGGTTTTTCATATATGTATTTTACCATATTGAGAAAGCATCCTATTATTCCTATCCTTTGGAGTGTTTTTAACAAGAAAGGATGCTATATTTTGGCAAATGCCTTTTCTGCATCAGTTAAGAGTAGCATGTGATTTTTCTTCTTCAATTTATTAGTATAGTGTATTACACTAATTGATCTTCTTGTCATGAACCACCCTTGCATAACTGGGATATAACCTACTTGTTTGTGGTGTATAATTCTTTTAATGTGCTTTTGGATTCTTTTGGTAAGTATTTTGTTGAGGATTTTTCATCTATATTTAATAAAGATATTGATCTATACTTTTCTTTTTTTGTAGTATCTTTATCTAGTTTTGGTATTAGGGTTATTTGGGCTTCATAGAATGAGTTTGGTAGCATTGTTTCCTTTTCAATTTTGTGCAAGAGCTTGAGGAAAATTGTTATTAGATCGTCTGTTAATGATTGGTAGAATTCACATGTGAAGCCATGTGGGCCTTGGCTGTTCATCTCTGGGAGGCTTTTGATGACTGTTCCAATCTCTACTTGTGATTGGTTTGTTGAGGTCTTCTATTTCTTCTAGGGTCAGTGTACGCTGTTTGTGTGAATCTTGGAATTTGCCCATCTCCTCTACATTGTCTAGTTTTTTGGCATATAGTTTATCACAGTATCCTTTCACAAACTCCCTTATTTTTTGGGGGTCAGTGGTAATGTCCTCCATCTCATTTATGATTTTATTTGTATCTCTTCTTTCTTTTCCTTTGTCTGTCTAGGTAAGTGTTTGTCAATTTTTTGGATCTTCTTAAATAACCAACTTTTAGTTTTGTGGATTGTCTGTAACATTTTATGTTTCTCCCTTTCATTTATTTCTGCTCTGACCTTACTATTTCTTTCTTTCAGTTTGGTTTGGGATTAGTTTGCTATTCCTTTTCTAGTTTCTCCAGGTGTGCAGTTAGATCTTCAATTTTAGCTCCTTCTTTTTTAATGTAAGCACTGAGGGCCATAAATTTCCCTCTCAGCATTGCCTTTGCAGTGTCACATGGGTTTGATATGTTGTGTCCTCATTTTCATTTGTCTCAAGATTTTTACTGAATTCTCTTGCACTTTCTTCTTTGACCCACTTATTTAAGAGTGCATTGTTTAATTTTCATATATTTGTGAGTTTTCTTTATTTTCTGTCCATTATTGATTTCCAGTTTAATATCATTATGATCCAAGAAAGTGTTTTGTATAATTTCAAACATTTTAAATTTATTGAGACTTGTTCTGTGATCCAACATATGGTCTATACTGGTGAAAGATATATGAGCACTTGCAAGGAAAGTGTATCCTTCAGATTTGGGGTGTAATGTTCCATAAATGTCTGTTAAGTTTGGCTCTTTTATAATATTACTCAAGTTCTCTGTTTCTTTATCCTCTGTCTAGATATTCTCTACAATACTGAGTGATGTATTGAAGTCTCAAATTATTGTTGTAGAAACACCTGTTTCTCCCTTCAATTTCACCAGTGTGTGCCTCATGTACCTTGGGGCACCCAGGTTAGGTGCATAAATATTTATTATAATTATTTCTTCTTGGTGATGTGCCCCTTTTATTAATGTATAATTACCTGCTTCAACTCTTATAACAGTTTTACATTTAAAATCTATTTTGTCTGATGAGTATTGCTACTCCAGCTTATTTTGGTTACTATTTGTGTGGAATATCTTTTTCTACCATTTCACTTTCAACTTGGTTGTGTCTTTATGTCTGAGGTGAATCTTTTGTAGACAACATATAGATGGCTCATATTTTTATCCAGTCTATCAGTCTGTCATTTGATTGGGGAGTTCAAGCCATTAACATTCAATGCTATTACTGTAAAGGCTTTACTCACTTCATCCATTTTATCTTTTGGTTTTCCATTGTCATATCTTAGTATTGTCTGTCTTTTACCCTTTAATTTACCCTTCCTAATAATCTTCATTTCCACACTCTTCTCCAAGTCTCTTGCCCTTGTTTTTTCTTTCTAGGCTGCTGTACTTCCTTTAGTATCTCTTGTAATTCTGGTCTTTTGGTAACATACTCTCTCACTTTTTGTGTTTCTGTGAAGACTTTAAACTCACCCTCATTTTTGAAGAACAATTTTGCCAGATACAGAATTCTTTGCTGGCATTTTTTCTCTTTTAGTACCTTAAATACATCAAAAAACTCTCTTCTTATCTTGATAGTTTCTGATGCAAGGGTGGAACTTAATCTTATTGATGTTCCCTTGCATGTGATGCTTTGCTTTTCTCCTGCTGCTTCCAGAATCCTCTCTTTATCTCTGATATTTGTCATTGTTATTAGTGGGTGTCTCAGAGTAGGTCTATTTAGATTTTTTTCTGTTTGGGGTGCATTGTTTTACTTGGATATTGATATTTATGTCTTTCATAAAGGTTGGGATGTTTTTGGTCATTATTTCATTCTTTTCTCTTTCTAGTCTCCTGTTTTTTCCAGTCAGATGTTTGATTCTCGAAATCATTAATTCTGTCTTTGAGCAATTCAAATCTGTTGTTATGTGCCTCTGATGTATTTTTAATCTCATCATTTTGTCTTTCACTCCCATAAGCTCTGTCACTTTTCTTTGCAGGCTTCCAAATCATTCTTCATGCTCACCCAATGTACCTTAATATCTTTTATTGAAGTCATATTGTACTTCAATTCTTTGAATTAATTTAGGAGATTTATGTGATTATCATTGATTAGTTGTCTTAAATCCTGTATCTTGCCATGATATTTTCTTTATCTTTTCCTGTTTCCTAGTATGTCTTATAATTTTTTGCTGATGTCTAGGTGTCTGAATATGTTGCTGAATTTATTCTGGTGGTAAATTTCTCTATCTTCCTTAATTTTTTTTTTTTTTTTACAACTCTTCTTTGATTTTTTATTCAACTTACTATGAGCCTTTAAAATTGCATAGCTTAGGTTATCAAAACAGGGCCAAAGACTCACTAATGGGTTGCAGATATTCTCCCAGGAGTTGGCACTAAAGAGCAAACTAAAAGCAGTTTTTCTCCTTCCAATTTCCTGGCCAGCCAGCATATGACACTCACTGGCAAATGTTTCCAGGGAGGTGGCTCTTTCAACCTTTGCTTTCTTATTTTTCTGGTCTGGCTAGAGCTGAGATTAAAGTGTGCTCTGTTGGCTGAATTCACTGAAGAGAAACCACTCTCTGCCCTCCAATGCACCCTCCCTCTTCCCTTATAATAGTTGTCAGGGAGGAAGACATCTGGTCCCCTCTCAGTTTTCTGCAATGAATCAAGGCATTTATCCAGCCTTAATGTCTTGAGGGTCAGGGATTGGGCCTTTCCTAGTCCTGTGAGGGTTTATTAACTCATGTTTGTTTGTTTTTTTCAGGTTCTTCATCTCTTTGTCCCTCACCCTCCTGAGGATTTTGCATTACTGTCCTGGTCTGCTGAACCCAAAAACAATCCCTTGGACAGCTTTTGGCCCTTTCTCCATTTTTTTTTTCTGATAGAGTTGAGTCCTACCTGTCTACTGCAATGTCATCTTCCTGTTAGGCCTCAAACGATAGCTTCTTAATCTCAAATTTTTGTTGAGAAAATCACAAAGGATTTTTTTTTTTTCTTTCCTTAACAATGTATGTCCAATTTCAGGTTTAAGACACTGGATCTGATATTTTTCTTTCTTCAATTCAGTGTTTTTGGAGTTCTTGTCCAGTCTCCACCATCCTCCAGAGTTTTGGAATCTGCTTTTATATTTACTGAATGTTATGAAAAAACTCTTTAAGGCAAAACTAAGGTATTATGACAGAAAGCAAACAAGTAGTTTTGTGAGGTGGTAGGTGAGGTATTTGATTGCAGAAGAATATGAGGGAACTTTCTTCAATTATGAAATTGTCATGAATGGAATTGTGGTTAAATAAATTGTTATAAATGCATCAAAACTCATTGGCTGTAACTTAAAATGAGTACATTTTATTTTATGTAAATAAAACATCAATAAAGTTGATTTTTAAAAGAATGAGGACAGGAAATATTGACATGAATCATACATTAAAAATTGGAGAATTTACACATATGTACATATTGATCCATTCTAATTATGAATATATATGCATCTTTGACTAATATATGAATTTTGAATATTCTTTCCAATCTGTGTCTTGACAATTCATTTTAGCAGATTTTTGTTAATAGGTAGAGATTTTAAACTTTGCTAAAGTGCAATCTATCATTATTTTTGTATTACTAGTTAATAATTTTTGTTTCTAAGACAATTTTGTCTACCCAAGAACATTTTAGGGCTATTCAGATTTTCTTTTTCTCACTGTGTTAGCTATGGTAGCTTGATTTTTAAAAATATGGAAGATGTTATCAAGTTGTTGAATTTATTAATGAACTTGTTCATAATATTTTTATTGTCTTTTTTAATATCTGCAGGATTTTTAGTAATGTCTTGCTTGTGTTCCTGATATTGGCAATTTGTATTTTCTCTGCCTCTTTTTAGGAGGGGGGTGATAAGCTTTGATAGGGATTTATCACTGTAATTAACTACTTTTGACTTTATTGATTTTTATCAGTTGTTTCTTCCTTGTCAAGATGTCTTTTTATCTTCATTTTTCCTTTGATTTACTTATTTGCATTTAATTTGATCTTCTTTTCTAGCTTTGAATGGTGAAAACTATGGATTTTATATCTCTGTTTTTCTACTATAGATATTAAAATCTATAAGTTTTGTTCTAAAAACTGCTTTATCAATTTCCTGTCCTGAAATTTTTGATATGTTATCTCATAAACCTTTGAATTGTTAATTTTATTTTTTGTATTTGTATTTCTAGATTTCTATTTATGTTTTCTCAGAGATTCAGATATCTGGTGAAATCTGCATCTTTCTATTTATTTTTAAAATATATTAATCATATTACTTTAAAGTCTATTTGCAAGATCTCCAATATAGATCGCTTTTCCCTATTTTCATTTTTTGTCTTTCTATTTTCAGTGATTTAATCCTGTTTTCTTGTAAACCAAGCATTTTTAAAAAATTGAATAGCAGGCTTTTATAGTAAGAAAAATCGTACAGGAACTGGGTAATATTATTGCCTAGGGAAGATTAATTTCTGCTTGCCGATAATGGAATAAAGGCAGATCATTTCAATCAAGTAGAAGCTTATCTATCTCTGTTTGGCCCTTTGTCCTAGAGCATAATTCATTAGTAGTATCAGCTGAATGCTTGGAACATTTACCAGGACCTCTCTTCCTTTGTAAACCATGTATTCCAATTTTTCTCCCTTACGCTAGGACACTGATGAAATCTTTTCTGAACTTTTGAGCCTTTTAATAGCTGATTTGGGCTAGGTTTCTTGGGATCTTGTTCCCAAATATGTAGCACTGAAGTCAAGATATTGAAACTCCAAGTCATGACTGCGTTGGTAGCCCTAATCCAGTATTTTTCTATTCAACTTAGTGATATTCTACAAGTTTTAGGCTGCTGTTCCTGCTACAATCCATCAGCCCCTTGCGGTGAATAAGCAACCACCCCCCCAAATATTTAGGTCAGCACAATGCATTTTCCTTTTCCTTTTCCTTCTCCCTATCATCTTGGCCCCTAAATTCTTAACTTTATTTTCTCTCTGATTATTTCAAATGGTCATTTTTAAAAATACACTTTATCTATATTCTAAAGTTTGTCTTGGTGGGAAGGTTAATCTGATACAAGGACTCCATCACAGGCAGAAGTGGAATTCTCCCCCCAGCTTGTTGCCTGCAGAGTGCTTTAATTGTTTATATACCCATTTCTCCAACTGAACCTAAGAACAGGGAATCATTATTTACATTATTATTATAATTTTTATTCTCAGTACTTACATAGAATCTGGCATCAAATAATGATGCTTAGATCAATATTAACCGTTTAAGGACTATATGAATTTTTCCAAAAACTGTAAGGGAAGGAGACTATCTGTCTCTGAAGGAAATATCTATGCTGTCTTAATATCCAACTTTATGGAATATGTCTTGCACTTACCTTCCCCTCATTCTGTAATTCTTGAAGCCTCTAACCACCCAATTCCATGCTTTATCACTTCTCATAGTCTTTTCACCTATTTTTCATCAAGCTGAAATAATCTCCTTTTCATTCCTCAAAATCCACATAAGCAGAATCTCCTCAGTGGAGGGTTCCTAAGTCTCCTCCCCTCCTTTTGCTACATCAATAATTTGCATTCTTACCATTGCACTTATTGTTTGTTTATATGCCTGCTTCTTCTGTGGTTCTGACTAAAGGCAGAATCTATATCTAAACATTTTTCCAACTCCTGTGACTTACAGTAGCTAATCTTCATAGAAAGTTGTTAGGCTGTGAGGCCAGAGTTTTACTTGCATTTTTTCCTTTAAAGCACACTAGAAAAAAGCACTTATATACAGGTATTATTAGCCCCATTATACATATGAAAAAACTGAGGTTCAAAGAAGTTAAGAAAATTATCCAAATTCACAAAGCTAATATATTGATAACAGACACATTAGTCTATATGATCTCAAAACTCTGGTTCTTAATTTTTATTCTGCACTGCCCACCACACTGTCTGCTACTGGTAGCACTGAATAATTCTTGTGGAGCAGAATTGAATTGAATTAATCCAAAATATATTACAGTATATTATATTGTATTATATTTGTGTGTTATAAATTGTGTTATATAACATTACTTTATAATATATTACATAAAATTGCATTACATTTATTAAATTGAGATAAACTAAGTTAAGATTATTTTCTTATCATGGTTAACCATTTGTAAGTTAATCACAGGCAGTAAATCTGACTCTTTTTCAATTATTTCAGTCAGAATGTCAAATAGCAATGAATCATTCACTCAAAAAAATCAATCCTGTGAAAATGAGAATATTTTAATTAGCAAAGCTATGTAGTGCTGTGATTTTCTTAAAATTATAGGATCTCCAAATATAGGAAATGTATTAGTGAAATGTTTTATTTCAATAATTTAGTAATTTGTGTAAAGGAAAGTTGCAGGCACACTTCATTTGTAACTCAATAAATGGCTCATTTTTAAAATAACAATAGAGATAACTGCTTGTGATAACATATTAATGCAGATTATAGATTAGGGGCGTAAATTTTAGCAATGCACCCCAACTTGTTGGACATATTGTCTATTACATCTTATTAGTCATTTGCATTGTGGGCCTGAAGGAACCATTAATATTAAAGAATAGAAGAATCTTTCCTTGAGAAATAATCAAAGCCAGGCTGAGAAGAGCTTTTTTTTTGCCCTGCAGACTGGAATAAAGAGCTGTATTATTGTGAGCTCAACAGGAAGAATCAGTTTAGAGAGGAGTGGAATTATTATATCTTCATGAAAAATCTGCTACATCTAATCACGTATTGTGTATTAAAATGCAACTTAAGTATATAATACAAGGATAATAAAGAGCTATGCTATTCCATGGATCAGTTTTAGTCCATTACTCTGAGTTACATAGAAAAAAAGAGTGGTAGCACATGTGTTTTTAGACCAGCTTAAAGAATGTATAATCAGTGGATTACACACACACACATACAAGTGAATATAGAAAAATCTTTGCAATCCAAAAGCAGATTCTGTGCTTTGTGAAAGATGAACAATGATGTGCTTTTCTTAGTTTTCTTTGGCACTGTGAGCTAACACTTTCTTAGGCTGTCTTTTTGCTACCCATTGAAGTAATTCAAAGTAATTTTTATAATTCTGAAAACTAAATTATTCAAGTAAATTATAAAATGCTTTCTAAATTAAAATAAAAACAGTCTGCTTACTGGATCCCTAATTTAAAATTCTTGTCAATTAATTCATAATTCAACTATATGAAGAGATTTGTGAAATACAAGCCAACACAGTGTTGCTATAAATATAGTATCTTCTACACACCACTCACAAGTTGATTCCAGGTTAACACACACACACACACACACACACACACACACACATATTATATATACACATATATGTATATATTTTAGAAGTTGTGAACTTACAAAACAATCATGCACAACATGCAGAATTCCCATACAACACCCCTCCACCAACACATTACATTGCTGTGGAATACTTACCAATCATGGGAGAACATCATTAGACTATTACCACTAACTGTGGTCTATAGAGTACACTTGGTATCTTTTTTCCATATCCCCTGTTATTAATATAGTAACTTCTTTGACATTGATGCAAGAATATTACAATATTGCTGAAAACTATAGTCCATAAGTTACATTAATTCTATTTTCCCCATGCATCTCCATATTCTTACCACATTGCAATAGTGATGTACATTGGTTCTAGTTCATAGAAGAACATTCTTGTATTTGTACTAGAATTGTTACCACAATTCTCATCCACCTCTGGGTTCACCATGTTATTCAGTCCCTAGATTGTTCACTAGCTTTCTTTCAATTGACATTTACATCCCTAGACTACCCCTTTCAGATACAATCCCATTTTTAAAATAGCTGTGTTAATTATACTCACTATAATGTATTACCACCAACTGTATCTATTTCCACACATTTACTGTCAAGTTAATTAAAAGTCTGCATACATTAAGCATCAGTACCCCTTCTCAGCCTTCATCCTATCTCCTAGTAACCTATAATTTAAGTTTCAAATCTATTTGTTTATTCTTCGTATTTAGTTCATGTTAGTGAAACCATACAACATTTGCCATTCTGTGTCTGGCTTATTGCACTCAGCATAATGTGTTCAGTATTCATCCATGTAATCATATGTGTCCCAAATTCATTTCTTTTTACAGCAACATAGTATTGCATTGTATGTATATACCACATTATGTTTATCCATTCATTTGTTGGTAGACATTTGGGTTCTTTCAATCTTTTGGCAATTGTGTATAACACTGCTATGAACATTGGTGTGCAAATGTCTGTGTCACAGTTTTCAGTTCTTCTGAATATATTCCTACTAGAAGGATTGCCAGATGATATGGAAGTTCTATATTTAGCTTCTTGAGGAATCACCAAACTGTCTTCCACAGAGGCTACACCATTTTACATTCTCACCAACAGTGAATGAGTGTTCTTATCTCTCCACATCCTCTCAAGGACTTGTTTTCTGTTTGTTTTTTTGTTTTGTTTTTGATTTTGCATTTTTCTTTTTAAATAATGGCCATTCTATGAGGTGTGAGATGATATCTCATTTTGATTTGCATTTTCCTAACAGCTAGTGATATTGAACACTTTATTTTATTTTATTTTTTAAATACTTAGATTTAAAAAATGATACATAAAAAATATAGGGGATTCCCATAAGTCCCGCTCCCTACGCCTCCCACAGTTTCCCACATTAATAACATCCTTCATTAGTGTGCTACATTTGTTAAAACTGATGAAAATATTTTGGAGCATTGCCAGTAAGTGTGGATTATAGTTTACATTAAAGTGTAAACTCTCTCCCGCACAATTTTGTAAGTTATGACAAAATATATAATAGTCTGTATCTGTCATTGCAATGTCATTCAGGACAATTCCAATGTCCCAAAAATGCCCCCATATTACACCTATTTTTCCCCTTTTCCTCTCCTCAGAACCTCTGGTGTCCACTGCCTCCACATTAATATAAAAGTTCTTCCATTGCTAGAATCACAATAAGGCTATAGTAGAATAACAGTAAGTCTACTCTAGTATCATCGTTTATTCCCCAATCCTGAGGATTC